>JAWNNU010002388.1:0-241101 GCA_035044585.1 Scaptomyza polygonia
AAGAAGATTTTTACATGGATGATCTGATCACTGTTGGCGACTCAATTGACGACTGCATCAAAACATAAACGGATATTAGAAGCGTCATGGAAAAGGCTGGCATGCATTTGAGAAAACGGGTATCAAATGATGGCAGAATCATCGCTGGAATTCAGAGAAGTAACTCAACAGAACAAATAATAATAAACAATGACGAGTCGGTAAAAACCCTTGGACTGCAATGGGATACCAAAAAGGATGTATTTACATTTTTCGTCGACTGTCCAAAATTAGTGCGCATAACAAAGCGTCTAATTTTATCTCAATTGGCAAGAATCTTCGATCCTCTGGGATGGCTGACACCAGTTGCACTGCAAGGAAAATGCTTCATTCAAGAGCTATGGAAATTACCACTTACTTGGGACGCTGAGCTGGAGCCCAGTCTTGCCAGCTATTGGCAAGAATATGCGAGCGCATTGCCGGACTTAGCAAAAATTATAATACCGCGCTGTTCTGAAAAATCGAGCACTGATGATACGGAGCTCCATGGGTTTTCCGATGCGTCAGAAAACGGGTATGCAGCAGTAGTATATACAAAAGTTGGGAATAAAATCACCTTGCTGACAGCAAAAAGCAAGGTGAATCCAATCAAAAACAAAAAAAAGAGTAGACGAAATAAAAAAAAAATTGCCTTATGTTGAATGAAGATACGACAAATCAGCAGACAACCCAGCAGATGTCGCCTCAAGAGGAATTTCACCAAAACAATTAAAAACATGCGACATATGGTGGAAAGGACCCGAGTGGCTGACAAGACCGTCAAATCAGTGGCCGCAATTTGAAGAACCTTAGTCGTTTTAAGTGGCAACTTTAACGAAAAAAGAAAACTACCTCATTCCACTATTGACAAAATTTTCATCACTCAACTAGCTAAACAGCGTAATGGCCTATGTATTACGCTTTACAGCAAAACTGAGAGGGAAGCATCAGCAGTCGACCTACCTCACCGTCGACGAATTAAAAAAAGCCAAAACAGCCGTTGTAAAATTACAACAACAGCTGGATTTTGGGAAAGAAATAATTTTACTGAAAGCTGGAAAAACTCTAGAAGCAAAGCGTAAACTGCAGCCGCTCAACCCTTTTCTGGATGGAGACAGAGTGTTACGTGTGGGAGGCCGACTTCAAAATGCAATGGTGCCATATGACGTAAAGCACCCAATAAAAGTTGAAAAATCAAACTTGGCTTTGCTAATCATAGACGACGCTCATAAAGAAACTTTACATGGCTGATGAAAAATATAATTCAACGAGAATTCTGGAATTTTGGTCTGCGGAACTCATTAAAAAAATACATACGCCAATGTGTTACCTGTACTAGGCCATTGAACTGATGGGAAATTTGCCTGTGTATCGAGGAACAGGGGATTACCTGTTCCAAAACACTGGAATCTACTACGCTGGACCTTTCCAAATACGTTGTTCAAAAGGAAGAGGCCAAAAATCATATATAGGGTACATATGCCTTTTTGTATGCATGGCCACAAAAGCAATACACTTGGAAGCCGTCAGCGACTTATCATCAGATAAGTTTTTAAAAGGTCTACGTAGATTTTTTGCCAGACGCGGCAAAAGTGAACATCTGTATTTCGACAACGGCACAAACTTCGTGGGAGCAGCAGGAATACTGGATAAGGATCTTGTCGCCGCTATAAAAGACAATAGCAGTCTTGCACGGACTCTTGAAAAAGAAGGGATAAAGTGGCACTTTATCCCGCCGGCAAGCCCCACATGGAAGGAATATGGGAAGCTGGAGCTCCAGAACACTTTGATTACAATCATTAAATTGGGTCATTAGACAGAAGGAGACACATGCAGTGCATTAGAGGAGAACTCTGAAGGAAATTGAACGAAGGATACTTAACGTCACTGCAACAGCGAACAAAATGGCGACAAGGAAAGTCTAACCACAAGGAAGGCCAACTTGTTTTCTTAAAACAAGAAAACACTCACCCGGGTAGATGGCCCATGGGAAAAATCACCAAAACCACTTAAGGACAAGAAAATAAAGTTCGAGTAATGTCAGTAAAAACAAAAACGGGTGAAGTAAAAAGATCAATAAATAAGATCTGTCTACTACCAACTCAAGATAAAGATAAGCAAGCCGACAGCTTTAAGGAGCGGATAAAAACAAGAGCAGCTATAATAACGCCAGTAAAAGCAACGATTTGCAGCCTGCTTCTGATTCTACAGATATCAAGTACTTCTACGATACCTGCCGCTAACACAAGCAAGCTGAGAATCTAGAACATGGATCAGCAAACAGCGATGCTCATGGACAATCTTGGAAAGGTGGAAGTCATATCGTCAAGCTGGCAATTGTTATTTTACTACAACATGAAGGCCTATTTCGAAGTGCTAACACAAACTAAACCTTCGACGTACAAAGAGAAAAGTTAAAGTTCAAAGAGTTTCACAAAACGTGAAGAGATTAAAAAACAGCGTTTACTTAATGATTAAGCCAAGGTTTGAAAGCAAATCCATTACCAAAACACAGGCACTTGTGATGACAAAACTACAAAGAGCTTAACCCAGCAAGAAAATCGACATGAATGTCAATAAAGATTGGATGGACTTCGAGCTAGCAGACCCACACTTCAACGAGCCCAGCCGAACTGATGTCATAATCGGCGTTAACTTACTCCCTATAATTATGTTGGGGCAAGTAAAAAAAGTCAACGAAACTCTGGGTGAAAAAACCCAACTTGGATGGGTTGTTTCCGGTAATATAGCTAGATCGTCTAGTAATAAAGTGGTCAGCGCAACAACAAAGATTAGCCTGGACGATCTGGAGCGCTTCTGGGAGCTTGAAAGTGACTCCAGCGACTCGGAAGATAACACAGTTTGTGAAAAGGTGTTGCAAAAAAACCCACGCAATATGAAAATGGTCGGCTGAAAGTCTCAATACCATTTCAAAAAAAATTTGAATTAGGAAACTCTCAGAAACAGGCAATGGCAAGACTCCTGCAAATGGAAATCAAGTTCAAGAAGCACCCGCACATATTCAAAGAATACAGCACCTTCGTGAACGAATATTTGCAACTGGGTCATATGGAACCGGTGAACACGATCGGCAGGCAAATATTATATGCCACACCAGACAGTGATCAGACAAAATAGTCTCACTACCAAACTAAGAGTAGTTTTTGACGCATCGCCTAAAACGTCCAACGGATTAAGTCTAAATGACGTAATGCTAGTGGGTCCCAAAATACAAAAAGAATACTAATCAAGTGGCGACTATGGAAGTTCGTAATGACAGCCAGTAAAAGCAACGATTTTCAGCCTGCTTCTGTTTCTACAGATATCAAGTACTTCTACGATACCTGCCGCTAACACAAGCAAGCTGAGAATCTAGAACATGGATCAGCAAACAGCGATGCTCATGGACAATCTTGGAAAGGTGGAAGTCATATCGTCAAGCTGGCAATTGTTATTTTACTACAACATGAAGGCCTATTTCGAAGTGCTAACACAAGCCGATGAGGTCATGAAAAAAACTGTCACAATTTGCGAAAAGTTGGGTGAATTTAATGAAAACTGTACAACAGTAAGTCGTACATTAAAATTAAAAATAAACAACATAAAGAGAAAAATAAAATCATATCTCAAACATCGGAAAGGCAAAAAACGCTCATTTTGTTTTTCGACATTGGGACTGCCAATCGAATTAAAGAAAATATAGAAACCATTATTAAAAATGAAAATCGCCTAAATGAATATGTCAGCAATCAGACTTCAATCATCAACGCATCTTCAAACTTGATGCGCTCAACAACAGAAGATGTAAATAAAAACATTGAAGAGGTCACAAAGGAAACAAACAAGATGGCCAATAGATTAAAAGAAAACTTCTTCATCTACAAGGAGTCAATAAAGTTCTTTATGCTAATCACAGAAGTAAAAAACTGGATTGATGAAACTGAAGACATTCAATTAGCAGTCATTGCCCTGATAACCGACATCAACCAAGGAAGAGTTCATCCTTCGCTGGTTGAACCGAATAAAATGTTGGCCGAGCTAAATGAAATTGAAAAAAGGCTACAAAGGAACCAACTGCTTCCTGGAGGAAAGTCACCAACAAGGTAACAATTGGTTTACAAACTAATGAAGGCGCAAACCATATTTAAGGACAACATGCTAATCATCGATGCAAGGCTGCCCATATATATTAATCAACACGCCAGTCTCTTCAATACAATCCCGATACCGCTTGAACTCAATGGGAGAAGGGTGATTCCGAAAGTCAAAACGGAATTGCTTATCTTCAACAACGAGATAAATGCATACCACTCAATGACAGAGACTGAAGTAAGTCGTTGCCGCCATGAAGACGAGGACACTTGGCTATGTGAGGAAAGTTGGGCCTGGGAAGATGCAGACGACCAGAGCTGTGAAGTATCAGCCCATCAAACCGAGCAACAAGCACACCGTGCAACTTGGTCGAGTACGAGGAGGACACCTTTCTGAAAAAGCTAAATGGAAAAAACCGGTGGCTGTTTAAAGTATTTGAAAAGACGTCAGCTCACATAATATGCGGAAACTACCAGGAGATGACCCTTTCCGAGTCAAGGCATAATCGAGCTGTATGCTGGATGTTCAGCCAGGATAGGTAAAATCACTATCATAACACCGCAGGAAGTAACGTCAACTGATACAGGAAGGTACTCGCCACTCTCCCGTAAAGTTCTAAACCACAACGACACATGAGTCCCGACGCCACTTCACCACATTGTAGTAAATAACTCAGTGGAACTACAACGGCTGCAGCAAAGCATAAATAATCTACACCGTCAAAAAGTACACATTGAGGATCAGGCATTTCACACAATGAGTGGACACATTTCGCTAGGATTAACCATATTAGAATTTGCTTTAATTTTGATTTACTTAATAAAAAGTAGAAACCCCCGCTGAATGTTCAGGCATGAACATAAATAGTAATAAGATAAGTCTAAAAACATGCCTTGTACGCACTCAAGGTCAAGCAGGTAGACTAACTGAGAGTGCAAAGGGAACATGTTGGTTATTACAAATATTCAAATGTTCATGATTAAGAGTATAAACATAGACCAACTGATACTACAGTAGAAAGAGGGACAAATCTGGGTAACCTTGAATAGCAAATGCGCGCAGAGCCTTACAAACTCAGTGATAGGATAAGAATAGATTAAGACCAACGCTGAGACTTACAAACTGTGCAATAGGTAATAGCTAGAGTTAAGGGTTGGAATTATGCGTGAGTCAGGGTATTAAGCCCCTGGCTCAGACGAATAAAGAACCAGTACGAAATTACAACTCGTTATATACTCAACATTTCGGTCCTACGAGCTGTTCTTGAAGTAACATTTTAGTCCTTCGAGAACCTGTGCGTCTTTTGTGCGTTTCTGTGGCATTTAACAACAAAAAGTGTAAAAATAAAGTGCTACGTAGAAATTTTTTTTTGACTAACGATCACAAGCTGTGAGTATAGGCACAGTACGATCAACCAGGAGATCAAAACAAAAACACCTCCAACGGGTTAAGAAAAAAAAAAAACCGAGAAACATACAAGATGCAGTCAACACGAACTCTGCAACTTTTGAAGAAGCAAGCGGAGATTTATGAAGAAGTCCGGCGTGCAATCGAAAAAAGGGAAGCAGCATCAGCTTTTAATAAATTGGGAGAAGAATTCACTACCAATCATGATATGCTGATGAAAATTGGAGTCGTCGATCATCAATATTTTACAGAAAAAATATAAAATGTAACAATGGCAAACATCAGGACCTATAAAGCGTACCTGATGAAGGTCGGAGTTGCCGACCAAGCCAAGATAACCGACCAACAAATCTCAGGAAAAGAAACTGAGGTCGATTTGCTACCTGGGACGTCCAAAGGAGAACTTGTTCAAGAGAAAGTTGAAATGTTTTCTCAACGGAGCCCAAGCCAACTAGAGGAGCAATATGAAAAATTTGCATTTAACGTTGAAGAGATCGATGATTTAGAGTGCAGTGTAGACGTTCTTTTAAAGAAATTAAACAAAAGAAAAAGTAACATGCACCAAATTAAAGAAGAAGTTCCATAGCTTCCAAAAGTGGATCTTCCTCATTTCAATGGAAATCCTAAAGAGTGGCCAACATTCTTCGGGCTGTTCTCCGAGCTGATTCATAACAGGAAGGATATAAGCGGTACAAAAAAGCTGAATTACCTCAAATCTTGTCTCAAAGGAGAAGCAAAAATGGTCGTCGGTTTATAGGATCTGCAGCTAGCTACAATGCAGCGTGGGAGCTAATATGCAAGCGCTTCGAAAATACGCGCAAACTATTTGTTACCTGCGTAAGCCAGCTTCTAGACTTGGAACTGCTAAAGAACAATGATGAAAGCAGTATCCGCAAGTTCTTGGACACAGCTACTGAGTGCATCTATATCATTAAAGAAAAAGGTCAAATTTCTAATGATGCTGATGTTTTGTTCGCTCAAATTCTGCTACGACGATTTTCCACTGAAGTCCTAAAACCTTACGAACAACACGTAAAGAAGGCTAGTGTAGTATGCACATATATCGAGAGTACACTGTATTCAGATATATTAAAGAGCAACATTTTGTTGTTGGATAAACATAATTCAAACAACGATACTTTGTCGTTTATAAACACAAGCACATTTCAAGTGCAAGTTATATGATCGCATATGAATGTAGCAGGCATAATGAAAGCCGCGTCAGCATTCTCATGCATTGACCGATCACGACGTATATGAATGCTACTCTTTCACTCTCCCACTCTTTGTAGCTGTTAACTGATAACAGCATAAGTATACAAATGTTAATCATAAACCTAAGAACATAATTGTAACACAACAGACATTCAATAAAGCGAGCTCGGTTGACACAGAAGTGTCAGCCGCATAGCCATAAAGAGTTGCGTTCAAATACTAAAGAATAATTATAATACCACATGACGACCGTGACTTGGGTTCAGGAGATCCTAGGACAAAACTAGCCGGATAAAAAAACAAGGAGCAACAAACAAGGAGTACAACTGGAACTTTTTTAAAAACCTCAACTGGGACATCAAAAACAACAATTGGGACATGAATGCCAAAAAAAAAGTACTGAGTGAGTAAGGTGTTATTATTGTGTAGTCAATGTCGATTCGAATATCACTCGACGAATATATGGCAAGACAACAAAGATCAGCCAGTGCCCAGGCTGCA
Organism: Scaptomyza polygonia; assembly: GCA_035044585.1. Taxonomy (NCBI): domain Eukaryota; kingdom Metazoa; phylum Arthropoda; class Insecta; order Diptera; family Drosophilidae; genus Scaptomyza; species Scaptomyza polygonia. The sequence goes on from JAWNNU010002388.1 coordinate 7,234, forward strand.
ACAGAAATTAAAGAAAATTAAAAACATAAAAATCCTGGTGGCCTACAGCTGCGTATAAAAATTCGCAAAGCTGAAATATGCATGTTGCTATATATTATATAGTATATAATAGTAACAAGCCCCCGACTTGGACAAAAGCCAAAAAACTAGCAGAGGATCTAGAATTTTTGGAAAACGAATCAAAGAAATTAAAGACAAACAACATAATACCTTCTCCCCAGCTAATAAAAAACATTACCAATATTGGAAAAATCCGACCACAATAGAAAAAGAAGCTCCCACAGCAGACAAAGAAAAGCAATGCAGACTGCCCGGGACCACTCGTTACCACGGCCTGTGCGATGACCTGCACCGGCAACGCTGACCGCACCAAGGCAGCCAATTAGACGGAGAAGAAGCAGACAACGCAGCAAAGTAGACGGAGAAGAAGCAGACAACGCAGCCAAGCAGACAGAGAAGAAATTGATTAAACTTAAAATTCTTAATATAAATTGTAATGACACCCACTCTATCTCAAAAACTGTAGAAGATATAGGCATTTGTGGTTTAAAACTGCGGGGGGCTGGGGCGGTATAGGTGGGCGTGGCTCCAAAATTTTTGATGCAGTTTTTTGGAGGTTGTTACTAGCTATCTTCTCTCTGAATTTGGTAGTTCTAGCTGTAAGGGCGTGTGAAATAGCTGGCTTTTTCGATATTAAGTCATCGAATTTATCGATTATCGTAGTTATCGTGGAACCCCAATCTTAACACTTTATCTTACACGGCCATAGGTAAAGACATTTGCAAAGTTTCAAGTCTCTAGCTGAGAGGGTGTGAAAAAAAGTTGCGCACATACGGACACACAGACGGACAGACACCAAGACGGACATTGCACAAACCCAATAAACTCTTTACCTTCGGTATCGAGTATAAAAACCAAATCAAAATATCTTGCATGGTTTCCGAGCTTTAAAATAATGTCAGTTTTTTTTAGCACAATGCTCATAGCAATAAGAATTTACACTTATATAGGGTTTAAACAGCCATATTCCAACCAGCCTAACATTTCAACACTATACGCACAGTCTATCCGCTTTAGCTATCACTATCGCGCCCGCTCGCACTTATTGCTAATACATGTTCACATAAATTACGCAAATGAAAAATTATGAAACATGTATTGCGTTTAAAACTTTATTTACTTATGGATTCTAAAACTGAATATGTAGCAGTATTATCTATATATATAAAAATGAATGTCTGTTTGTGTGAGGCTTATAAACTCGAAAAATATGCATGATATCAAACTGAACCGTTGTATCAATTTGTTCAGCGAGTCTTGAGGATGGTTTCTATATAGGTTCGACACCCCTCAGGTAGGTGCCGGTATCTGTATATGCCAATTTTCAAACATACATTATTTTAGTATAAAAAGGTAATAATGAAAAGATTATTATTATTAATTATCATTATTATTATTTATCATTATTATTATTGATTATCATTATTATTATTAATTAATTATAATATTAATAATAGTAATAATAATCTTCTATCTTCTGAATATATAAAAATGAAGAACAGTTGCTTTTGAATGCTCTTAGTTGGCTTTTTAAACTATATTTTGAGATAGTAAAGTGAAGTTAGAAATTTTTACATTCAGTCAAGCCAGTTTATTGTGTACGAAACTCAAAATTATTTTTAAATTTGAATCCGTTGTGAAAAGTCGGTTCATTTAAAAACCAGTGCCGAGACCAAAAAGAAATCATAAATTTTTAAATTTGAATCCGTGTGTGAAAAGTCAGTTCATTTGAAAACCTGTGCCGAGACCGAATAGAAATCATAAATTTTTAAATTCGCTGAATTTAACTGGATTACCAATTAAAAATCGGATCAGTAATCATTATGTTGCGGAATATAAACCAGCCGGTGAAGAAATTAATGAACAAAGTCATCGAAGCCACAATTTTGAAAGGGAAATATAAAGGTGAAGACGTTTTAATTCCACGGATTCGGAATACCAACAAAACAATTTATATACGCGCAAGAAAACAAAACCAAGAATATTGTACATCATAAAGCATTAGAATAATTAAATAATAATCGATAACACAGGACAATGTCTTTGTGTGTTTTTGGGGCAGCAAAGCGCACGGGGTTAGCTAGTACTTTATATACTCTTCGAAAGCTAACAAATTCAATTAACTCCTATATAGATGAGATTCCATTTGGGTATGTATAAAGTATAAAAGAATCAACATGACTGCCTTGGAAGACAAAATCTTGTTTTCTTACTCAAGCGCAATAATAGGGGAAGAAAAATAGTTTTGTGAACAAGTGTTTGCAAAAGCCTAGTTTTTAGCTCAATATACTTTGCTGGCTAGGTGCATATCAGTTGCTAGTGCAAGTGTTTTGTGGGGTACGCCAGGTATCAAAAGGTCATAGAATACATAAGGCAATCAAGCTATCGTTCATATTCAAGAATCGTATTTATTGCAAAAATAACTAAATTCAATAAACTATTATTTTCTTTTTTATGCTAATATATAGCAATCAAACAGGTACAAACAGGTGTTAGCACATCGTTCGTGAGTTCTAAAACTCATTTGCTTTTATACTCGATACCGAAGGTAAAGAGTATATTGGGTTTGTGCAATATCCGTCATGGTGTCTGTCCGTCTGTCCGTCTGTATGAACGCAACTTTTTTCCACACCCTTCAAGCTAGAGACTTCAAACTTTGCAATTGTCTATGGCATAGTAAATTAAAGTGTCAAGATTGGAGTTCTACGATAACTAGGGGGCTGGCAAATCGATAAACTCGATAACGCAAAATCGATAGATCCATCTATTTCGCAAGCCCTTACAGCTAGAGCTACCAAATTTGGGGAGAAAATAGCTACTATCAATCCCCAAAAAAACTGCATCAAAAATTTTGGAGTCACGCCCACCAATTCCGCCCCCAGCCCCCCCCCCCCCCACAGTTTAACACTAAATATGCCCATATCTTGTACAGTTTTTGAGCTAGAGCCATAAAATTTGGTGCCAAGATAGGTGTTGACGATCCCCAACCAAATTCATAAAAACTTTGGATGCCGCGCACATCTATACTGCCCTATCCGCCTTCAAACACCCCAACGCTTCGCTAAAAAAGGTAGTTCGTGTATCTTCCATAGTGTTTGAGCTAGAGTCACAAAATTTGGTAGGTAGATATCTGTTAACGACCCCTCAAAAACTGCATCAAAGGTATGGAGCCCTACCTACCCATTCCGCCCCAGGCCACCGCAGTTTAAAAACAGAAATGCTTATATCTTTTACAGTTTTTGAGTTAGAGCCACCAAATTTTGTGCCGAAATAGGTGTTTATAGCCCCCAAAAAAATGCATAAAAACTTTGGATGCCACGCCAATCCAAACTGCCCAAGCTGCCCCAAACCGCCCCAATGCTTCACTAAAAACGGGAATGCGTGTATTTTCCAAAGCGTTAAAGCTAAAGTCACCAAATTTGGTAAGAGGATAGCTAATAACAATTCCCAAAAAACTGCATGAAAGTTTTGGAGCCACGCCCCTTCCCCGTTCCCGAGCCCCCTGCATTTTGAAATCAAAAACGCCTATATTTTCCACATTTTTTGAGCTAGAGCCGCCAAATTTGGTGCAAAAATAGGTGATGAAGAAACCCAAAAAAATTGGATGGCGCCAACCACCCATACCGTTCCCAGCCCCCAATCCACCATATTCTACTAACTTTGAGCTAGAGTCACCAAATTTGGTTTGAGGATAGCAATTAACATCATAAATAGATCTGCAGCAAAACTTTGGACGCCACGCCCCCCCATACCAGCCCCCAGCCCCCCTTCCACCATATTCTACTAACTTTGAGCTAGAGTCACCAAATTTGGTATGAGGATAGCAATTAACATCATAAACAGATCTGCAGCAAAACTTTGGATGCCACGCCTCCCATACCAGCCCCCAGCAACCAGCCCCCCTTCTACCATATTCTACTAACTTTGACCTAGAGTCACCAAATTTGGTTTGAGGATAGCTATTGACATCATAAATAGATCTGCAGCAAAAGTTTGGATGCCACGCCCCCCCTTACCAACCCCAGCCCCCCTTCCCACAAATTTGACTATTTCTGAGCTAGAGTCACCAAATTTGGTATGAGGATAGCAATTGACATCATACACAGATCTTCAGCTAAAATTTTGATGCCACGACACCGCCCAAATTTGGAAGGAAGATAGCTTTTTGGCATCCCCATCTGCACCAGACAATCTTTGAGGCAGCGTACACCCCTGCCGTATCCACACACCATTGCAATCAGCTCTCTTTTAATCTGTTTTACTACTGGTATCGAGTATACCGCAGTCGGGTGCGTCCGACTGCAACGTTTCTAATTGTTTTTTGTTGCCTTTGTCGCTCTTCCTGTTGTTGATTTTAGGAATCCTGCACACCATAATTATACGAAATGTACTTGCTTCCATTACACAAAAATTTACTTGTAAATAAAATTGATTTGTTGTGGCTAGCAAGGGTTTTTTTTCATTTTTATTCTTTTGCTTTATTTATTTAATGTCAGCTATGAACAGCCGACATGAAAATAAAATTTATTTAAAATAATTGAAATGTCCAAACTTGTCAAGACTCATAATGATTCAACATTGCTGCTAATAACTATTTTTTTTTTAAGATATTTACTGACGTCTCATTGATCTATGCTTTCACAATCGGTTTTTTTCTTGATGTAAGTGCTTGGTCACAAACTCATTTTACTGTTTATACTTGAAATAATCTCATTGCTAACTTTATTAACATTATCTATTATCTGGGTTATTTCCTTAGTTATTTCGTTCATTTTGTTTTTCAAACCTTTAAACTTATTATTTCTGTGTTCTACTAACTGAGTAATGTATACCGTTTGACTTTTCTTTAATTCAAATACTTTAACATCAACGTATTCTTTTATTACTAAATCCTTATAATTTATTGGGTGGATTGAATTTTTAATGCGTTTGTTCTGGGCATTTAGATTACCATCCTCATCAAAGTGAACTCCATCCACAGTTTTAATCCTCCTTTTTAACTTTTCCGAACGTTCCTTATCGTTTGAGAAATATCCAAACTTGTCAAGGGACATATTAATAATAAGAATATTTAATGAGTGTAGACTATATGTATTAGAAAATTATGTTTGCCTTTCGCAACTCTTCAGTTATCGATATAATTTCATTGTTATGATTACTTTTACCAGCTGACTGTGAAGCGGCCAAAAGCATAAGTCTATAAACAATCTCATTAGGATTATTTATTTATTCATTTATTTATTTATTTATTGTCAGCTATGAACAGCTGACATTAAAATAAAATCAATTTAAAATAATTATAATAAAAATAATTAAGTTTAAAGTCAAATTTAAAATTATATGTAGTTCTGAAAGTAAATTAAGGTTGAAATAATTATAAAGTTAACGTTAAAGCTCTGGGAAATTCAACAAGAAAATAAGTGGCCCAACATTTGTTGCGGGGATGGGGAAAAACCTAGAAAAATCCAATCAGACTAGTGGTAGATTAGTGATTAGTGGTTACGATTACTGGAGTCGGGGTCTCCAGATAGACAAGAGAAGAAAGTTTGTCATAGTCAGAATATAATACACGAAATGGTTCATGAATTTAATAGTTGCTCGAGCAACGATCGAGGCTAAGGGGTAAAAAGTTACGCGTGGATCTAACAAGAACATTTAATTTTATTCGACTTAGAAGAACTGATGTGTCAATTTCACCATTAAGTAGATTAGTGATAAATACTACACCATGCATAATTCTACGGTTCAACAGGAAAGGAAGATTGATTAAAAGAAGTCTACTTGAATAGGGGGGTAGGTCTATTCGAGGAACCCAGTTAAAACATCTAAGCGCAAACAGAAGAAATTTCCTCTGCACAGACTCAATTCCATCCTGGTGAAGCCCGTATTGCGGGGACCACACACAAGATCCATACTCCAGGATGGGACGTACTTGGGATGTATATAGCGTTTTAGTGGTGTAGGGATCATCAAACTCTTTTGACCACCGCTTGATGAAGCCAAGAACGTTTATGGCCTTATTGACCATCGACGATATGTGAGAATCAAATTTTAATTTGCTATTGTTTAAGCCGGAAAGTAGGCAGCGGCATCTGCAGCTTCCCATCCAAACAGAGTGTAAAAGCTCGCACTCCCTTCATAAAATTAACATTAGCATGCTCAGTAGGCAACTCCGTAAAGAAATTGAAGTGAATAAAAGAATATCTTCTCCGTCTCTACCACAAAAACCCGCCAGCAATATCAAATTCTCGCCGTGTGTTTTATTTAGAAGAAAATCCACCGCCTCTACATTTTCATGGTCCTTCGATCCGGATATTTATTATAATAATAATTATCGCTCGCCCCAGCAAGCTACGGTGGACAACTACACGCATCATCACTACACTTTGTATCCACAGATAAGTAATATATTCTATTTTATATTATTTAGCTATCACGAATGATGCCTAAATCTTTAATTTCAAAAACGCGGACAAGTGGTGAAGCATCAAGCACGTAGTGAGCAGTATGAGGGGTACCTCTACAAAAAGTCATGATTTTACATTTTGAACAATTTAAATTAAGTAAGTTATAACGGCACCAAGCCGACAGTGCACCCAAGTCTGACATTAGTAAGTTACAAAGAGAATCATCATTATAGGTGAAACATAGCTTTACATCATCAGCAAACATAAATACACGAGAATTAGTAATAACAGCAGGAAGATCGTAAATAAAGAGATTTAATAGCAATGGTCCTAGGTGACTCCTCTGCGGGACACCAGAGGTAAAAAAAAGAGATTTGGATACAGAAGATTTAAAAACCACTTTTTGTGTTCGGCCACACAAGTACTCAGAAATCCACGACAAGAGTTTCGCTGGAAATCCAATAATATTTAATTATTTGAGCAGCAAAGAATGACTTACGGTATCGAAATGCCTTACTATAAGTTGTATAAATGACATCAGTCTGCATTTTATCCCGAAACCCTTTGACAACAATTAAGGTGAACTCCAGAATGTTAGTGGTAGTAGATCTTCGCCTAACAAAACCGTGTTGATAAGGGGATAAAATTGAACAACATAAGTACTGCAATTAATAGCATATATTTTTTTCAAACACTTTCGAAATGGCAGACAACTTGGATATACCCCTATAGTTTTTAACGTTAGACTTAGAAGAATTTTTATTTTTTTTTTTATTTATTTTTTTTTTATTTAATTATTTAATGTCGGCTATGAGCAGCTGACAAATCAAAATTAACTATAATTATAATATTAAAATAATATAGTATAAAATAAATAATTATTATATCTGAAATAAAGTTCAAAATTATGATAAAAAATTTAAAAATTTAACGTTAAAGCTCTGGGAATTTCCAAATAAATATAACTGGTCCAACATTTGTTGCGTGGATTGGGAAAAACCCAGAAAAACCCAATCAGACCAGTGGAAGATGAGTGATTAGTGGTTACGATTAGATAAGGCAGAAAGGATAGATCGTTTTAGTACTGGAGTCGAGGTCTCCAGAGAGACAAGAGAATAAAGTTTGTTATAGTCAGAACATAATACACGAAATGGTTCATGAATTAAATAGTTGCTCGAGCAACGATCGAGGCTGAGGGGTAAAAAGTTACGTGTGGATCTAATGGGAACATTTAATTTTATTCGACTTAGAAGAACTGATGAGTCGATATTACCATTAAGTAGATTAGTGACAAATACTACACCATGCATAATTCTACGGTTCAACAAGGAAGGAAGATTAATTAAAAGAAGTCTACTTGAATAGGGTGGTAGGTCTATTCCAGGAACCCAGTTAAAACATCTGAGCGCAAACAGAAGAAATTTCCTCTGCACAGATTCAATTCTATCCCGGTGAAGCCCGTATTGCGGGGACCACACACAAGATCCACGTACCAATGATGTATATAGCGTTTTAGTGGTGTAGGGATCATCAAACTCTTTTGACCACCGCTTGATGAAGCCAAGTACATATATGGCCTTATTGACCATCGACTATATGTGAGAATCAAATTTTAATTTGCTATCAAGAATGATGCCTAAATCTTTAATTTCAAAAACGCGGACAAGTGGTGAAGCATCAAGCACGTAGTGAGCAGTATGAGGGGAACCTCTACAAAAAGTCATGATTTTACATTTTGAACAATTTAAATTAAGTAAGTTATAACGGCACCAAGCCGACAGTGCCCCCAAGTCCGACTGTAGTAAGTTACATAGAGAATCATCATTATAGGTGAAACATAGCTTTACATCATCAGCAAACATTAAAACACGAGAGTTAGTAATAACAGCAGGAAGATCGTTAATAAATAGATTAAATAGCAATGGTCCCATGTGACTCCCCTGAGGAACACCAGAGGTAACAAAAATAGATTTGGATACAGAAGATTTAAAAACTACTTTTTGTGTTCGGCCACACAAGTACTCAGAAAGCCACGACAGGAGTTTTGCTGGAAATCCTATAATATTTAATTTTTGAAGCAGCAAAGAATGACTAACAGAATCAAATGCCTTACTAAAATCTGTGTAAACGACGTCAGTTTGCATTTTGTCCTGAAACCCTTTGATAACTAGTGAGGTAAACTCAAGAAGGTTGGTGGTAGTAGATCTTCGCCTAACAAAACCGTGTTGATAAGGGGATAAAATTGAAGTACATAAGTGCTGCAATTGGGTGCAAATAATTTTTTCAAAGACTTTCGGAATGGCAGACAGCTTAGATATTCCCCTATAGTTTTTAACGTTGGACTTAGAAGAATTTTTATGGAGTGGAATAATAAAAGATTCCTTTCATATACCAGGAAACACAGCTGAGTCAACTGACAAGTTAAATAATTTGTGTAAGGGTTTACAAAGTGAGTCCGCACAATATCTAATACCCCGATTCCACTACAAGCCGGATGCAAGTATGTAATTGGAACTCGGGAATGTTGCTTCCGTTTGTATAAGATTCCCCTATGCACAATGAGAATCTTGTTCCAATTTCCCCGTTGGTCGGTTGCATTTCCCAGTTGGTCGAAAACCGATCAACTGGGAAAAGCAGGCGATGTTAGAATTTAACATTACAGAGCACTGAACAGCACTTTTACATAGTCGATAGTATGAAATTTCCTATCGATACTCGTTTAAACAGTGCCAATTTGGGTAAAACAGCAGCTGGTCATCAAGTGCATGAAAAAAAAAACAAAACCCCTGTTAAAACAGGATGTGGATGAATTGGATTTGTAGTGGAATCACCTACATCCGCGACTTGCTGTTAATGACGGATGCAACCTAATGGAATTAGGGTATAAGTATACAACCTGGCACTCCATCAGGACCAGGCAAGAAGCCGGGTTTGATAGTGTTGAGGTCGCCTAGCAGCGTACTCTCAGTTATAACTGGGACATAAATGCAGTTTGACGCTTGAACTTGAAAAGGATAGGAATTACTGCAACTATATGAACTCGATGTGTATACAGATTGAAAATACTCAGCAAAGAGATCGGCCACTGCCTGATCGGTATTTGCTTTTGTATTATCAAGGTAAACCGAGGAAGGCAAGCAAGAAGATTTACGTTTAGAGTTAACAAATTTTAAAAACTGTTTCGGATCGCGGGAAAAGTTTAATCTGCAACGATTAAGATAATTGTTATAACAAATAGTGTTTACAGAAATAAAATTTGACTTTGCAATTATATAAAAGGATAAATCTAAAGTATTTCCAGATCTTTTAAATTTTTTATAGGATCTTGTTTTCACGTTTTTTAATTTTGATAGTTCCCTCGTAAACCAAGGTGGTTTATTTTCACTTAAAGGAACAGTGACGGGAACACATATATCCAAATATGAATTCAAAGTCCTGTAAAAAATGGCAATGGCAACATGAATAAAGTGTAGACCAATTAGTATGCTGAAGCAAATCACTCAATATAGTAAAGTCAGTTTTACGAAAGCAACGTGTATTTAAAGAATTGTTTGATGCTGGTCTAAGGGTAAGAAGTTCGAAGGAAAGTTCGAAAGTTGAATGGAAGGTATCTTCGGGAAGCACTAAATGGTGTATTCTACTAACGTTACTACAATCAGAATCAGAAACAAATATCTTCGATGATCATGAGAATGAATCTGTTCAGAGGAAATACAAGAAGAAAGTTTAGTGTTAAGGCCTCGAATATTTTGATAGGTCAAGCTAACTACTTTTGTTAGTTTTTTGCCGCCGAAGTTGAGGAAACAGGGTGGCTAACAGTTGGTGCACTACTGAACTTACTATCGTTATTATTAGTTTTACGCCTTTTCACATACTCCTTGACAACGAGCTGCAGTGGCCAAAACTTTCCAGAACAAATTGTCGGAAATTGTTCGGGCGGAACACTCAATTTGAAAGAAGATATGCTTCGGGCTTGTTTAAACTTAAACTTTTCAACAGCTATAAGTGGTGATTCTATTTTACTTTTAACGTAGGCACTAACATCATCCAACGAAGTGTCGGATGCTAGCCTAGACACGAAAATAAATTTGTGCAAGGGCACAACAACCAGAGGCTTGTGAGCCCCAGGTGTACCTACAGTAGGATTAATAGGCACACAAGCTGTTGGAACAGAAATCTCGGATGTTAAATTATTCGGGGAAAGATTATTGTTAGGATTTCTTGCCGGCGAGTTAAATAGCATAAACGGGCTAGCAATTGAACCCGTTGGGGGATTAAGGATTGGTACCAAAAGGGTATTGGTGAGCAAGACAGGGGCAACACTGAGCGGATTAGGCCCCGAAGTCTATGAAGTCATTAGTAATAATGACGCAAAGAAGTAAGTGAAAATAAAATTCGGTAATTAATGATTTATATTCTAATGAAAAATTGGACTTAGGTCAATTCTTTTAAAGTCTTAATTCAGAAGCCGGAATACATAAAATTGTTAATTTACAGTTCTCACCAAGTGAACAAATTTTCGAATTTGTATCATTAAATGCGTTTAAAAATATGGGCAATAAAGATGTCAATAAAGATTGGATGGGCTGCGAGCTAGCAGACCCACACTTCAACGAGCACAGCCGAACTGATGTAATAATCGGCGTAAAAAAAGTCAACGAAAATCTGGGTCAAAAAACCCAACTTGTATGGATTTTTTCCGGTAACATAGCTAGATCGTCCAGTAATAAAGTGATCAGCGCAACAACAACGATTAGCCTGGACGATCTGGAACGCTTCTGGGAGCTTGACAGTGACTCCAGCGACTCGCAAGATAACATATTTTGTGAAAAAGTGTTCCAAGAAAAGACCAGGCAGGATGAAAATGGTGGGCTGGTAGTCTCAATACCATTTTAAAAAAACTTTGAGTTAGAAAACTACAGGCAATGGCAAGACTCCTGCAAATGGAAATCAAGTTCAAGAAGCATTTGCAAATACTCAAGGAATACAGCACCTTCATTAACGAATATTTGCAAAGGGGTCATATGAAACCGGTGAATACGATCAGCCAAGGCAAATATTACATGCCACATCAAGCAGTGATCAGACCAAACTGTCTCACTACCAAACTAAGAGTTGTGTTTGACGCATCGGCAAAAACGTCCAACGGAATCTAAATGACGTAATGCAAGTGGGTCCCAAAATACAAAAAGACAAGTGTGGTATACTAATCAAGTGGCGACTATGGAAGTTCGTAATGACAGCTGACATTGAAAAGATGTACCGTCAAATTAAAGTTGCCAAAGACGATCAGGAATATCAATATATCCTCTGGAGGGATGACCCAAAAATGCCAATTATGGAGTTCAAACTGACTACGGTAACGTACGGAACTTCAGCTGCGCCGTTTGTAGCAATCCGCTTTCTGCAGGAACTAACAAGTCAGCACTGCCAAAGCAACAAAAATCTGATGATTACAATAAAATAAGATTTTAACATGGATGATCTGATCACTGGTGGCGACTCAATTCACGACTGCATCAAAACACTATCGGATATTAGAAGCGTCATGGAAAAGGCTGTCATGCATTTGAGAAAATGGGAATCAATTGATGACAGAACCATCGCTGGACTTCAGGGAAGGGACTCAACAGAAAAAATAATAATAAACAATGACGAGTTGGTAAAAACCCTTGGTCTGCAATGGGATCCCAAAAAGGATGTATTTACATTTTTCGTCGACTGTCCAAAATTAGAGTGCATAACAAAGCGTCTAATTTTATCTCAATTGGCAAGAATCTTCGATCCGCTGGGATGTCTTACACCAGTTCCACTGCAGGGAAAATGCTTCATTCAAGAGCTATGAAAATTACCACTTACTTGCGACGCTGAGCTGGAGCACAGTCTTGCCAGTTATTGGCAAGAATATGCGAGCGCATTGCCGGACTTAGCAAAAGTTATAATACCGCGCTGGTTTGGAAAATCGAACACTGATGATACGGAGCTCCATGGGTTTTGCGATGCGTAAGAAAAAGGGTATGCAGCAGTGGTGTTTACAATAATTGGGAATAAAATCACCTTGCTGACAGCAAAAAGCAAGGTGAGTCCAATAAAGAACAGAAAAACAATCCTTAAACTAGAGCTATGCGCATCTCACTTGTTATCCAAACTACTAACTAAAGTCCAAGCCATAGTAGGAAATCAATCAATAACGCAAGCATAGAGTGATTCACAGATAACGCTAGCTTGGATAAAGAACAAGCGCAGCAAAGATAAATTCGTCAAAACGAGAGTAGACGAAATAAACAAAAATTGCCTCATGTTGAATGGAGATAAAACCCAGCAAATGCCGCCTCAAGAGGAATTTCACCAAAACAATTAATAACATGCGACATATGGTGGAAAGTACCCAAGTGGTTGACCAGACCGTCAAATCAGTGGCCGCAATTTGAAGAACCTGAGTCGTTTTTAGTGGCAACTTTAACAAAGAAAGAAAACTCCCTTATTCCACTATTGACAAAATTTTCATCACTCAAGAAGCTAAACAGCGTAATGGCCGAAACTACGAGGGAAGTATCAGAAGTAGACCTACCTCACCATCGACGAATTAAAAAAGCAAAAACAGCCGTTGTAAACAACAAAAACAACAGCTGAATATTGGGCAAGAAATAAACTGAAAACTGGAAAAACTCTAGAAGCAAAGAGTAAACTGCAGCCGCTTAACCATTTTCTGGATGGAGATGGAGTGGTACGTGTGGGAGGCCGATTTCAATCTGCAATGAATTGTGCCATATAACGTAAAGCACATAATAATAGCTAGAACATCAAGCTTGGCTTTGCTAATCATACACAACTCTCATAAGGAAACTTTACATGGCGGAGTGAAGCTGATGAGGAATATAATTCAACGAGAATTCTGGATCTTTGGTCTTTGGAACTCTTTAAAAACATACATACGCCATTGTGTTACCCGTACTAGGTATAGACAGGAAAAGGCCAACCGACTGATGGGCAATTTGCCTGTGTATCGAGTAACCGGGGATTACCCGGTCCAAAACACTAGGATTGACTACGCTGGGTCTTCCCAAATACGCTGTTCAAGAGGAAGAGGCCAAAAATAATATAAAGGGTACATATGTCTTTTTGTATGCATGGCCACAAAAGCAATACACTTGGAAGCCGGCAGCGACTCATCATCAGATAAGTTTTTAGAAGGTGTACGTAGATTTTTTGACAGACGTGGCAAAAGTTAGCATCTGTACTCCGACAACGGCACAAACTGCGTGGTAGCAGCAATAATACTGGATAAGGATCTTGCCACCGCTATATAAGGCAATACCAGTCTTGCACCGACGCTTGAAAAGAAGGGATCAAGTGGCACTTTATCCCGCCGGCAAGCCCCTACATGGGAGGAATAAGTCGGTAAAATACCATCTCAAGCGGGTCATCGGCGATAACTGCTTCACATTTGAGGAGTTTACAACACTGCTCTGCCAAATTGAAGCAGTGTTAAACTCACGCCCTTTAGTCAACTTGGATAGTGACACAGATGGGGATGATATTTCACTCCAGGTCATTTTATTGTTGGAAGACCACTCATTGGAGCTCCAGAACAATTTGATGACAATCGAAAACTTGGGTCTTTAGACAGATGGAGACACGTGCAGCGCATTAGAGGAGGATTCTAGAGGAAATGGAAGGAAGAATACTGCAACAGCGTCACACGGATAACACAAGCCGATGAGGTCATGACAAAAACTGACACAATTTGCGAAAAGTGAAGACATTCAATCAGCAGGATGCCCATATATATTAACCAACACGCCAGTCTCTTCAATACAATCCCATGTGAGGAAAGTTGGGCCTGGAAATATGCAGACGACCAGAGCTGTGAAGTATCACCCATCAAACCGAGCAACAAGACACCGTGCAATTTGTCGAGTACGAGGAGGACACCTTGCTAAGAAAGCTAAATAGAAAAAAACGGTGGCTGTTTAAAGTATTTGAAAAGACGTCAGCTCACATTATATGGGAAAACTAACAGGAGATGACCCTATTGCCGTGCCAAGGCATAATCAAGCTGTATGCTGGATGTTCAGCCAGGATAGGTGAAAACACCGCAGGAAGTAACGTCAATGAAGGTACTCGCCACTCTCCCGTAAAGTGCTAAACCACAACGACACATGGGTCCCGACGCCACTTCACCACATTGTAGTAAATAACTCAGTGGAACTACAACGGCTGCAGCAAAGCATATATAATCTACACCTTCAAAAAGTACACATTGAGGATCAGGCATTTCACAAAATGAGTGGACACATTTCGCTAGGATTAACCATATTAGTATTTGCTTTAATTTTGATTTACGTAATAAAAAATAGAAACCTCCCGCAGAATGTTCAGGCATGAACATAAATAGTAATAAGAAAGTCTAAAAACATGCCTTGTACGCACTCAAGGTCAAGCAGGTAGACGAACTGAGAGTGCAAAGGACACATGTTGGTTATTACAAATATTCAAATGTTCATGATTAAGAGTATATATATATAAACCAACTGATAGTACAGTAGAAAGAGGGACAAATGTGTGTAACCTTAAATAGCCGATGCGCGCAGAGCCTTAAGAACTCAGTGATAGGATAAGAATAGATTAAGACCAACGCTGAGAATTACAAACTCTGCAATAGATAAGCTAGAGCTAAGGGTTAAAATTATGCGTGAGTCAGGGTATTAAACCCCTGGCTCACACGAATAAAGAACCAGTACGAAATTACAACTCGTTATATACTCAACACCTAGTCTTTATTACAAATATAAAGACACGAAATAAGCTGCAGCAGCAATTGAAAGCAAATGCCTTTGCAAGGAAGCGTAGCATTTCGGAATGTGAAAAGAAAGAGGAGCCTGAGAGAAAGAGGTTCAAAATGCGGACGCCGATCAAGTGCCTTTGTTGCGGCAAACCCTGGCATAAAGCACTGGACTGTCGGAAGAAGAAAGCAGAAGAGAAGACCGATTACGAGACGAGCCAAAACCATGGCCACCTTTAGAGAGCGAGCAAATGTGACGTGTAACAAATGTGGCAACACTGGACACTGCGCATCTTCATGTGTACAAGGGACAGCGCCGGAAAATAAAAGCGGCAATGAGAAGAGAGTGGACTTGTGTGCGGTTATTGAGCAAATCGCATTCCTGAGTCAATTTGGTAAGCGCTTTCCATTTTTCTTTGACTCTGGAGCTGAGTGTTCTCTTATTAAGGAGAAACTGAGCGAGAGGCTAGCGGGTAAACGCAGCTAGAATTTAATAATATTGAGAGGCATTGGCGAAAGTGCACTGAAAAGTCAAATGCAAATACTATCTACTGTGCAAATTCCCAAACTAAATTTAAAAGTTTTGTTTCATGTTGTAGCTGATGATTGTTTAAAATATGACATAATAGTTGGTCAAGAAATATTTCAGCTTGGTTTCGGAGTAATGATGGAAATGCGAAAATTTAGTATTTACAAATCGCAAATTATTAATGCTGTACATAATGATAGCTCTGCCAACATAATGAAAGACACAATTGATGCAAACACCGATTTAGGTATTAGTGATAAGTGTTATTGAATAATATGTTAGAAAAGTATTTTGAGATCTTTATTGACGGCATACCAAAAAAGCGCATAACAACAGGATCTTTGGAGATCTGTTTGCTAGACAAAAACAAAACGGTTCAACGGAGACCATATCGTCTTAGTGAGAGTGAGAAATTTATAGTCCGATATATAGTGCGGGAGGCTGGGGGCGGAATGGGTGGGCGTGGCTCTAAAATTTTTGATGCCTTTTTGGGGGGTTGTTAGTAGCTATCTTCTCCCTAAAGTTGGTAGCTCTAGCTGTAAGGGCTTGCGAAATAGCAGGATTTATCGATTTTGCGTTATCGAGTTTATCGATTTGTCACCCCCTAGTTATCGTAGAGCTCCAATCTTGACACTTTAATTTACTATGCCATAGATAAAGACATTTGCAAAGTTTCCAATCTCTAGCTTGTAGGGTGTGATGCGTTCATACTTGTGATGGGCGCGGGTCAAAAAAAAATCAGAATATAATATCGCTTGTACTGTCCGATTTGAACACAAATTAAACTTTTTTTGGCCTTGCTGCACACAGCTTCTTGAATTTTTACTTTAAACATTTTTATAAAATGAAATTTGGCGCTGTGACGCTACGGTCGTAGTGGGAAAGTGAGCTCGATTAGTGGAAAAATTATGATAAGGAGTACGTTATTGTATAGATAGATGCTTTCAAGGAATATATTTATTTGTATCACACCTTGAATTTATATGCGTTGATTTGAATTAAGGCAGTGAAGTCAGCAATATCGCTCTTTGGGGTACCCACTCGAATCATAGCAGATCAAGGAAGAAGCTTTGCAAGTAACGATTTTCGAACATTTTGTTCAACAAAAAAAAAGTCGAGTTACATTTAGTGGCTACAGGTGCTAGTAAAGCTAATTGGCAAGTGGAACGTGTCATGGGCACAATGAAAAGTATGTTGACGGGAGTAGAAGCTAGTGAACGTTCGTGGCAGGATGCACTGGAGGAAGTCCAATTGACTATGAACTGTACTGCCAATCGGGTGACTAAATTTAGTGCTCTAAAGTTGCTGATACGAAAAGAGGCAAGGCCATTAGGACATGAATCGTGTGGTATCGATGGGCACGGTGGTGAATATCGTCGCAGTGGCGGCAAGACTGTGGTATGGTAAAACTGATAGCCAGATTTTCGGGTTTTTGCAGAAGAGTGCAACCCACTAAGAAAATAAAAGAGATATCCTGCTAAACTATCAATTAAAGACACATCATCCGTAATTTTGTAATAAGATGAATGTTATGTGTAAACAAAATTAATTATTGAATTATATGTACCGAAAATTATGTAACGTATCATAAGTAAAAGAAGAATCGAATTTAAGTTGAATAATGTTAACCGAACTAGAAACTTAATATAAGTAACGAATGTAAGACATTAATCGACATGAGAAGTCAGAATGATGCCAATCTTTTTTAGCAACATTGAACACGAGCGCGTGTTAACGTCCGGAAGGCCGTGTGGGATATAAATCATTGAATTACCTTATTTGGTTGAGTTAAAGGGTGAAGTAAGTCAATGACTTCTAGCTCAAGTTCATTTGAGTCAAAACGCGGTAGGAGAATAGCGAAATCCTACTGAGCGTGGCGCATTAGCATTAGTGAGAGAAGTGAAGAAAAGAAGCCGTAAAAGATGACAGAAGAATAAGTTGACAGACGCTAGGTTCGAGAATCAAGCAGTGACCTAGCGAAAGCACGTTGAGTAGAACGGTCGTACCATTTGGTGTCTTAAAACAAACTAATAACCATTGCGACTCGCTGCGGAATCATTTTAATGAAAATTACTGACAATAAAGAATCACCCGTACCATCTTCTTTTGTTTCTCCAACATATATATATATATGATTACATTTTCTTTTAAAAAAATGGGACCAAAAACATGCAAAATTTTGCTTAATTTTGAAGACTTTAAATTGCTCTAGCATTCTCAATAATCCATCAATTACTCTGAATTATTGGAATTTAAGTTGAGATGAGGTAAACAAACATTCCCACATACAAATTTTTAATACTTTTGCCAAATATATAACTTTTTAAGGCAAAAACTCAGTGCAAAAATCAATTTTTCAATTGCATATTTTGAACAGCTGACATGAAATTAAAATTAATTTTAAAAAAATATAGTAAAAATAATTAAATTACAAGTAAAATTTTAAATTATATGTAAATCTGAAAGTAAGTTAAGGTACAAAACTTAATAAGTTAATGTTAAAGCTCTGGGAAATAAAGGCCTATTCCCAGCAAAAACAAGTAGAAACGATGCATTCGGACGCAACCGACTGCGGTATACTCGATACAAGTAATACGAGCGTTAAGAAAAGAGACCTGATTGCAATGGGGTGTGGATACGGCAGGGGTGTACGCTGCCTCTGATATAGATGGGGGCCACAAAGCTACCTTCCATCCAAATTTGGTGACTCCAGCTTAAAGTTTGTAATATACGGGGAAAGGTGGGCTGTAGGTTGTATTGGGGGGCGAGGCATCAAAAGTTTTTATGAATTATTTTACAGGTCGTGTTCTTCTAAATTTTGCAAACATACGGACGGACAGACACCATGACGAACATTGCACAACATCAATATACTCTTTACCCTTGGTATCGAGCATAAAACAAGGAAAGTAGTGATTTCTTTATGACATTAGCTGCTTACATGATTCTAAGGAGAAGGAGAAAGACTTTTTAGCTAAAACGAACCCATAATTACTAAACAAGGGTGAAAAGGGACGCTTCAAAAACTACGATTATCCAAAATTAGTTAGAAATTACAAAAATTATAGTGATAATTTAACTCATGCGAAGGTTCAGTTCCTTGGCAAATTAATTTGGCTGGTATTTTAAATTAAGTAACACATTGAATTCAATTATAGCTCAAATCCTTCCTTAGTTGAAAAACAGAAATACCTATATCTTCCACAGCTTTTGAGGTAGAGCCACCAAATTTTGTGCCAAGATTGGTCATGAAGAAAACCATACAATTTGGATGCCGTCCCCCACCCATACCGCCCCTAGCCAACCTTCCCCCATATGTTACTAACTTTGGTAGAGTCACCAAATTTGGTAGGAGGATAGCAATTGACATCTTTCACAAATCTGCCTCAAAAGCTTAGATGCCGCGCCCCCAATATCACCCCGAGCCCCCTATTTAGTAAGTAAGTAAGTTACTTAGAGAATCATCATTATAGGTGAAACATAGCTTTACATCACCAGCAAACATAAATACACGAGAATTAGTAATAAAAGCAGGAAGATCGTTAATAAAAAGATTAAATAGCAATAGTCCTAGGTGACTCCCCTGAGGGCCACCTGAGGTAACAAAAATAGATTTGGATACAGAAGATTTAAAAACCACTTTTTGTGTTCGGCCACACAAGTAATCAGAAAGCCACGACAAGAGTTTCGCTGGAAATCCAATAATATTTAATTTTTCGAGCAGCAAAGAATGACTTATAGAATCAAATGCCTTAATAAAATCTGTATAAACGACGTCAGTTTGCATTTTAGCCTGAAACCCTTTGATAACAATTGAGGTGAACTCAAGAAGGTTAGTGGTAGTAGATCTTCGCCTAACAAAACCGTGTTGATAAGGGGATAAAATTGAACAACATAAGTGCTGCAATTGAGAGCATATAATTTTTTCAAAGACTTTCGGAATGGCAGACAACTTGGATATACCCCTATAGTTTTTAACGTTAGACATAGAAGAAGTTGAATAATAAAAGATTCTTTCATATACCAGGAAACACAGCTAAGTCAACCGATAAGTTAATTAATTTATGTAAAGGTTTACAAAGTGAATCCGCACAATATCTATGTATACAACCTGGCACTCCATCTGAACCAGGCAAGAAGCCTGGTTAAGAGTTAAGGTCGCCTAGCAGCGTACACTCAGTTATAACTGGGACATAAATGCAGTTTGACGTTGAACGTGAAAAGGATATATAAACTCGATGAGTATACTGATTGAAAATACTCCGCAAATAGATCAGCCACTGCTTGATCAGAACTTGCTTTTGTATTATCAAGGTAAACCGAGGATGGCAAGCATGAAGGATAATGTTTTGAATTAACAAATTTATAAAACTGTTTCGGATCGCGGGAAAAGTTTGATCTGCAACAATTGAAATAATTGTTATAACTTAAAGTGTTTACAAAAATAAAATTTGACTTTAGCTTTATATACGAGGACAAATCCATTGTATTTCCCGATTTTTTAAATTTTTTATAGGATCTTGTTTTCACGTTTTTTAATTTTAATAGTTCCCTCGTAATCCAAGGTGGTTTATTTTCACTTGAAGGAACAGTGAACTAATATATCGATTTTCCTCAAATTAATTTAATATTATATTAAAGGCTTCAAACTTAATTTTAAACTATATATAAATATATGTATTGATTACATATTCTATTAAAAAAACAAGTAGAAACGTTGGATTCGGACCGACTGCGGTATACTCGATACCAGTATTAAAACCGATAAGAAGAGACCTGATTGCATTATGGTGCATATACGGCAGGGGTGTACGCTTCCACAATGATTGTCTGATACAGATGGGGATGCCAAAAAGCTATCTTCCATCCAAATTTGGTGACTCTAGCTCAAAGTTTGTTAAAATTAGGGAAAGGGGTCTGGGGCCGGTTTGGGGGCGTGGCATCCAAATGCAGATCTATGTATATGTCAATTGCTATCCTCCTACAAAATTTGGTGACTCTAGCTCAAAGTTAGTAGAATTTGGTGGAAGGGGGGCTGGAGGCGTTATGGGTTGGGGCGGAATTAAATTTTTTTGGGTTTCTACGTCAAAAATCTTGGCACAAAATTTGGTGGCTTTAGCGCAAAAGCTGTGGAAGATGAAGGCAATTCTGTTTTTGACTGCGGAGGGGTTAAGGAACGGGGAGGCGTGGCTCCAAAACTTTAACTGTTATCTTCATACCAAATTTGGTGACTCTAGCTCAAACACCTTGGAAGATACACGCATAACCGCTTTTAGCAAAGCGTGGGGTATTGATACGCGTAGAGTCCAAAGTTTTTTTTGCATTTGTTTGGGGGTTGTCAATACCTATCTTGGCATTAAATTTGGTGGCTCTAGTTCAAAAACTGTAGAAGATATAAGCATTTCTGCTCTTAAACTGCGGGGCGGCTGGGTGCGGAGTGAGTGAGCGTGGCTCAAAAATTTTTGATGCAGTTTTTGTGGGTTGTTAGTAGCTATCTTTTCCCCAAACTTGGTAGATCTAGGTGAAAGGGATTGCGAAATAGCTGGACTTATCGATTTTGCGCTATCGAGCTTATCGATTCGCCAGCCCCCTAGTTATTGTATAACTCCAATCTGGACACTTTAATTTACTATGCCATGGATAAAGACATTTGCAAAGTTTGAAGTCTCTAGCTTGAAGGGTGTGGAAAAAAGTTGCGTTCATACAAACGGACGGACGGACAGACGGACAGTCACCATGACGGACATTGCACAAACCCAATATACTCTTTACCTTCGGTATCGAGTATAATAAGACCAAAAACATGGACATTTTTCCTTCATTTTAAAGACTTTAAATTGCTTTAGCAATCTCAATAATTTATCAATAACTCTGATTTCTTGGAATTTAAGTTGAAATGAGGTAAGCAAACATTCACACATTCAAATTTTTAATACTTTTGCCTAATATATAATTTTTTAAGTCAAAAAATCAGCGCAAAAATCAATTTTCAATTCAGCTCGATTAGTGGAAAAATTATGATAAGGAGTACGTTATTGTATAGATAGATGCTTTCAAGGAATATATTTATTTGTATCACACCTTGAATTTATATGCGTTGATTTGAATTAAGGCAGTGAAGTCAGCAATATCGCTCTTTGGGGTACCCACTCGAATCATAGCAGATCAAGGAAGAAGCTTTGCAAGTAACGATTTTCGAACATTTTGTTCAACAAAAAAAGTCGAGTTACATTTAGTGGCTACAGGTGCTAGTAAAGCTAATTGGCAAGTGGAACGTGTCATGGGCACAATAAAAAGTATGTTGACGGGAGTAGAAGCTAGTGAACGTTCGTGGCAGGATTCACTGGAGGAAGTCCAATTGACTATGAACTGTACTGCCAATCGGGTGACTAAATTTAGTGCTCTAAAGTTGCTGATACGAAAAGAGGCAAGGCCATTAGGACATGAATCGTGTGGTATCGATGGGCACGGTGGTGAATATCGTCGCAGTGGCGGCAAGACTGTGGTATGGTAAAACTGATAGGCAGATTTTCGGGTTTTTGCAGAAGAGTGCAACCCACTAAGAAAATAAAAGAGATATCCTGCTAAACTGTCAATTAAAGACACATCATGTGTAATTTTGTAATAAGATGAATGTTATGTGTAAACAAAATTAATTATTGAATTATATGTACCGAAAATTATGTAACGTATCATAAGTAAAAGAAGAATTGAATTTAAGTTGAATAATGTTAACCGAACTAGAAACTTAATAAAAGTAACGAATGTAAGACATTAATCGATATGAGAAGTCAGAATGATGCCAATCTTTTTTAGCAACATTGAACACGAGCGCGTGTTAACGTCAGGAAGGCCGTGTGGGATATAAATCATTGAATTACCTTATTTGGTTGAGTTAAAGGGTGAAGTAAGTCAATGACTTCTTGCTCAAGTTCATTTGAGTCAAAACGCGGTAGGAGAATAGCGAAATCCTACTGAGCGTGGCGCATTAGCATTAGTGAGAGAAGTGAAGAATAGAAGCCGTAAAAGATGACAGAAGAATAAGTTGACAGACGCCAGGTTCGAGAATCAAGCAGTGACTTAGCGAAAGCACGTTGAGTAGAACGGTCGTACAATTTGGTGTCTAGGTTAGGTTAGGTTAGAGCGGTAGTGAGCAGTTTGAGACAAACCTCCCACTCACGTAGGCCATGTATTGGCCCATTGTGATGCCGCGTCTTGGACATAGTCCACAGACACCGTCTACCCAGACGTAGACTGTGTTACACCGTTTACGAGGGTCTGGTCCCAGCCCGAGGCTCGAATAAAGGACAGGATATTTTTCGGTTTAGTATCCGCCTGTTGAGAGAGGTCCGATAAGAAGAAAGAACCAAGGTAGCGATTTCTGTTCTTGCAGAGAGCTGGACAGTCGCAGAAGAGGTGGGAGACTGTTTCCTCTTCCTCCTCGTCTCGGCAGCTTCTGCAGAAGTCATTGACGGGGGCTAAAAGTCTCGCTGCCTTGAGTCCCCACTAACCAGTCACCGTAGTGGTCCTGATTACGGCAGCACAACCTAATCTGTTTAAGTGAACAAGGCCAAAGGACCGCTTTTCACAGCACGTTGGCCAGGTTTGCCTGGCAATCCTACCCGTGGCGGTGGTAAGTTGCCATCTCTTGATTGCTACAAGTTCGAAGTGCGATCGGACTCTTAGCTTGCAGCTGGCCATGGGGATACTCATGCTCTCCTTGTCTGTGAGGAGAGGCACGGTAGTACCATGCCTTGCCAGCTCGTCTGCTTTGTCGTTGCCCTCGATGCCTTTATGTCCGGGCACCCATATGAGGTGTATTTCGCACTGCTCGGCCATCTCCTTCAGAGATCTGCGGCAGTTTGTCACAGATATCGAGTTAGATGATATCGCCTTGAGAGATTTTATAGCCGCCTGGCTATCAGAAAATATGCAGATTCTAGCTGCAAATCAGTTTATTCGGAGATGCAGGAGATCGCCTCGTGAATTGCAGCGATCTCAGCTTGAAAAACCCTGCAAAGATCAGGAAGGCTGAAAGATTTGTTAATGGATAGCTCATCGCAAAAGACGCCGCCCCCTACCCGGTCGTCTAGCTTTGAGCCATCAGTGTAAATTTTTATTGAGTTTGTCGGCCCTGGCGTGCCTGAGCACCAATCGTCCCTGGAGGGGATTAATGTATGGAATGGAGTTTTGGGGAATTCCTGAGGACGGCAATAGTCGGTGTTTTTGGGAATAAGTGGGTTTCCCACAAGAACCTTGGAGTGTCCGTAAGTCTGTTCGGACCACTGCTTTGTTTCCCTCATGCGTAGGGCAGAGAGAGTTGGTAGTAACTTCCCCATTTGGTCTATTGGTAGAAAATTAAGTATGTTGTCAAGAGCTTCAGTTGGTTCCAGTCTAGTTTAATATCAAGAGTAAGCCCTAGGTATTTGGCTGATTTACTGAAGGAAAGTTCTAGCCCATTCAACGACGTTGGCCTGAGGGGGGGAATCTTATACCTCCTAGTGAAGAGGACTAAGTCAGTTTTGGCTGGGTTCAGCCCTTGTCTATTTGATGTGGCCCATGAGGACAATGTTTGAAGTGCAGTAGGCATGCATTCGCACGAGGATTGGGTATATTTGCCCGAGAAGGCTATGGCAACGTCATCTGCGTAAGCGATCACTCGACAGCCCCCTCCCTCTATAGAGCGCAGCAGGCTGTTTACCACCACGTTCAAAAGGAGAGGGGAGAGGACACCTCCTTGCGGGGTGCCTCTATGAACAGATCTGGATATGGTTGAGGACCCCAGAGTGGCCCAGACTATCCTGCTCTTGAGCAGTTGATCAATCAGTCCCACAATGCGGTCCCCCACCCCCAGCCCTGACAATGCTTTAGTGATAGCCCACGGTACGACGTTATTGAAAGCGCCCTCAATGTCTAGAAAGGGTATGAGGCAATACTCCTTGTGGTGGAGTGCTATTTTTATTGTGGAGACAACAGCATGAAGTGCTATCTCGGTAGATTTTCCTTTTTGGTAGGCATGTTGTGCTTGGGAGAAGTGGTCGGTCTTGATCGTATCTCTAATATATAAGCCCAGCACCCTTTCTTGTGTCTTGAGTAGGAAGGATGTTTGGATTATGTGTCGGAAATCCTTGAGGGTCGTGTGTGAGTCTTTTCCCGCCTTGGGAATGAAGACAACTTTAGACTCGAGCCATGGCTTGGGGATCGTTCCTGTTGTCAGGGTATCTGAGAAAATTTTCTGAAGCCAGCTTATGGCGATGTCCCCTGCATACTGCAGTTGGGCTGGGATAATTTCGTCCGGCCCAGGGGACTTGAAGGGTGAGAAGCTACGAATAGCCCACGAGATGATATCTCTGGAGAATAAGTCGGTGGAAACGTGTTCCTGAAATTCTATTTGGATAGGGGGTGGTGGTACTTCAACTGAGCATCCGGGAAAGTGGGTTGCCATCAAAAGTTCTAGTGACTCTAGACTGGTCGTTGTCCATGAGTCATCAGGTTTGTTGAGGAAGCCTATGGTTGCTTGAGTACTTGAGAGAACCTTCCTGAGCCTTGCTGCTTCTGCAGTGCTCTCTATTTTGGAGCAAAAGTTTTGCCATGAGGAGCGTTTAGCTTGTCTAAGATTCTTTTTGAAAGTGGATAGGCTGGCTTTGTAGAGACTCCATGATTGGTCGTCTCCCCTCGACTTAGCTCTATTAAAGAGCTTTCGCGAGGTTTTACGAAGCTCGCCTAATTGCGAGGACCACCATGGTGATTTTGTTTTGCCTCTTGGTTTGCTCTGGGGTAGGGCTGCCATCACCTAAGTTGCCGACGCCGGATAAACACTAGAAAAAGCCCGGACATTTGAGCGAAATATGTTTTTTTCCCCGGACACCTCTGAAAAGTTTTTGCAACGAAAACCAAAAACATCTTTTAAGTTCTTTAATTTTTGTTTTATTTTTTTTACTTATATTGGTATTTTTCAGTCCTCCCAATTTTTTCTAAAATATCTTTCTTTTCCAACAAGAATGTGTTAAAGTCGGCACAACTCAGGTTCTTGAAATTATATTTGATTTTGATCAGAGAAGGAACTGTGTGTATGTTTGGCGAGTTTCTTTCTTTCGTCCATTACTGCGTGACTAGCGAAAAGACTCTCTCTACATTCGCATTGTGAGCTGGTATGCAAAAATAATATTGTGCGATTTTAGGCAGCTCAGAATATAAATGAGGATTAGGTGTTTTAAAAAAATTCACCCACAACTGGTTCGCGCTTAAAAGCTTATTGCCGTTGGTAAGGTTCTTGCTATAAGCCTTTAAGTTTGCCCATTCGTCTATCAGCTTCGTGTCATCGATTTCGATGTTAATTTCCTTGAGAAATATAACTGTTTTTTCTACATTAGCCCATGGAGTGCTTTCAGTAATGTTTGACAACATCATCCAGTTGAATTTGTCAAAGTCCTTCATTGGATTTTCCCACTTCTCTATATAGGATTTAATTTCTCTGTAAAAATCTGAACAATTTTTTTTAAACTCGGTTTTTGTGCTTTCCTCTTGTTTGTTCAAAATATTTTGGCCTTGAGAGGCACAAAGTTTTCTTTTATTCTGTCTTCTAAGGTTTTAATCAGAGACGCCAATATGTTGCTGGTTTCGATAATGGAGTTATCACTTTTTTCAAACTTTTCAAGTTTTCCATGGAAAACGTTCATCACTGAATGAATGAGAATCTTATATGCTTTTTGATCAAAACGAGTGGTCTCACCAAGCTTTCAAAGTAACTTTTTATGGCCTCGTACATTTTCAAAAGACACAACAATTATAAATTAGTTTTTAACTAAAATTTATTTCAAAATATCGTTTATGTTTAAAAAAAATTGCGTTTCCACGGACTTTTAACAACCCCTGCCGGACGGCCCCCGACACCCTTCAAACTAGGACAAATCCGGGGAATCCCGGACGGATGGCAGCCCTACTCTGGGGGCATGTCATGTTTAGGGCGGACTTGCATGCCTCCGTGAGCTTGTTTGTGAGTAACTCTGTGTACTCAATAGAGGGGGATCCTGCTGGGGTATGCTCTGGGATTAGCCTTTCGAGGCATTCTTTGAATCTGGTTCAGTTTGTACGTTTAACGTTTCTGCACCATTTGGGTCTGGGTATGTCAGGACAGCACTCTATGTCGGAATACCTATGGTCGGAGAAAGAGTGCTCTACGAGTACCCTCCATTTTGTTAGTCGTTGATAGAGGGAGGTTGTGGCTAGCGTCATGTCTAAGACCTCTTCCCTATTCTTTATAATAAAGGTCGGGTCGTTACCTATTATTACAAATGTTTACGTTTGTTTTTAAGATATAATTGAAGAGTAACTTACCCCGATCATTTATATCCGAACTGCCCCAATGATGGCAGTGAGCGTTGGCGTCGCAGCATATTATTAGCTCGGTATGCGTCAATTCACAGTCAGCAATTAACGCCCGTAGTCGTTGCTGTGGTAAGGGCCCCTGGTGGTCGTGGGCCATGTAGGTCTGGACAGGTCAGACTTTAGCTCAAGGCATACAACCGTGTTGTCACCATCGCTGAAATCAGGAAGCAGAAAAATGTCTAGTTGTTTTGTTGCTAGAATGCAGGTGCGGACTTTACCTTCGTTGCGGGCTACAAGCAGCTTGTAGTCCTGAGTCCCCAGTCCAGAAACCTTGCCACCACAGACCCAAGGTTCCCGGATGAGGACAATGTCTGCTCCGCATTGGCTTATGCGGAGCAGAAGAGCGGCTGCAGCCGCTTTACAGTGGTGGAGGTTGATTTTGAGGAGTGTCAGAGACATCTTCCGTTTTCAACTCCACCACTGTGAGATCAACCTCGTCATCCGTATCCTCTTCGAGGCTGATCATTTGGGCCGCGACAGCAAGTTCGGATAATTCCTTACCGGCCTGGCCGTCACTCGCCTTAGCTGCCGGCGCTTCGCTTGTGATTTTACCATTGGCGGTGGTATCATCAACGACAGCAGCCGGCAGTGGCTGCTCCAAGAGGGCAGCAGTGTCTTGTGCCACCTCCGGTGCGACCTCCAACCCGGACGGCTTGCTGGCTGCATCCGATTGGCTTGAAGCCATAGTGAGCCGCCCCGTTTGTTGCGACAAAAGTCTCAGCTGACTCATCATTGATGACGAGGATTATTTGTCGGCTGTTGCCTTCAGGCGCCTCGACTTTGGCAATCCTCCAATCCTGAGTAACCAAGTCTGGGTTACTCATCTGAAGGAGCTTGAGGATTCGCTCGGGCTCCTCTGGTTTAACAGAAACCCAAGCTCTCGCTCTGGGTCGACTTGGCGCGTCTTTCCAGTCGACCGCCTCGAGCTTCGCCCCGGGGTTGACTTCCCCCAGCAAGGCCACCGCTTTATTGTAGAGCTCTGCCGATGAGTCATCCTCGCAGCCTATCGCTTTGATATTGCCGTGATGCCACCCAGCATCAGAGCAACGAGGCGGCTGTCCACCAGACCGCTCCATTAGGTCGACTACCTTGTCTTGCAGCTCATTCTCAATGGCCCCCCACTGGTTCCGCGGGATATGGCCCTCCTTGTGGCCCCTGTCGAGGACCCCAATTAGAACCTTCCCCTTTGCGGCTTTAGCAAAGGACCGAGTGAGCGGCTGTGGACGCGGTGGCTGCTTGGTCCGCTTGGCTTGCGGAGCCTGCTCCTTCACGGAGCGTTAGCGCTTCTGCTTGGCTTTTGCAGAAACGGCCGGGATTGCTGGCTTAAAATCCGGCAGAATTGTGTTGGCCCATTCGACGAGCTTGACCCCAACGGGAGACGACTGCTGGCCGCTCAGGTTTTGCTGCAGAATTTCTGCAGCCCGCCTCCGGTCTTGTATTGGCGGTTTATTTGCCGCCGTTGAGGCGGACCCCGGGGCGATCGCCTGCGTCGCGGACCTGGAAGCTGGTGTTGCAAACTTGTGTTGCAGCCTCCGAGCTCCAGGAGCCGTTCCAGGTCGGCGTCCGGGGTGTGAGGACGAATGGCTTGTCCGTCCTGCACCAATGCCGCTTGCGGCGTTACGAGCACCTGCTGGCGTACCAGATGTCGCGGAAGAGGTGCAAGCACCTATAGAGGGATTGGCGTTTCCCCCCGGGTTTTTGAGTGTCCCGGACACTGGGTTTATTTGTTTGTTTAGATTCATATTTGGTCCCACGAGTAGACGCGAGTGGACAGTCACCCGCGGCATAGCCCGAGTACCGCGGGAAGCCTTGTTAAACTGGAGGTCGGCTGGTATCCAAAGTTTGCAAAGTAACGACTGAGCTCCCCCTCAGCCACGAGTCCCTCGGCACGAGGCTGTTCCACCTTGGACTGGGGTAATTTTAAAGAGTTTTCTTCTCTCGCCCGACTATTATTCGTCAGCACCTTTGGCAGAGACATGACCTTACCAAGGGCCTGCTTCCAGCCGCCCTCGAGTGGAGAGTGTAGTCGCAGTACCAGTACGCACGGACGCGTATTTTTACTTTTATTTTTTTAATACTTTTGCCAAATATATAACTTTTTAAGGCAAAAACTCAGTGCAAAAATCAATTTTTCAATTGCATATTGTGAACAGCTGACATAAAATTAAAATTAATTTTAAAAAAATATAGTAAAAATAATTAAATTACAAGTAAAATTTTAAATTATATGTAAATCTGAAAGTAAGTTAAGGTACAAAACTTAATAAGTTAATGTTAAAGCTCTGGGAAATAAAGGCCTATTCCCAGCAAAAACAAGTAGAAACGATGCATTCGGACGCAACCGACTGCGGTATACTCGATACAAGTAATACGAGCGTTAAGAAAAGAGACCTGATTGCAATGGGGTGTGGATACGGCAGGGGTGTACGCTGCCTCTGATGCAGATGGGGGCCACAAAGCTACCTTCCATCCAAATTTGGTGACTCCAGCTTAAAGTTTGTAATATACGGGGAAAGGTGGGCTGTAGGTTGTATTGGGGGGCGAGGCATCAAAAGTTTTTATGAATTATTTTACAGGTCGTGTTCTTCTAAATTTTGCAAGCATACGGACGGACAGACACCATGACGAACATTGCACAACATCAATATACTCTTTACCTTTGGTATCGAGCATAAAACAAGGAAAGTAGTGATTTCTTTATGACATTAGCTGCTTACATGATTCTAAGGAGAAGGAGAAAGACTTTTTAGCTAAAACGAACCCATAATTACTAAACAAGGGTGAAAAGGGACGCTTCAAAAACTACGATTATCCAAAATTAGTTAGAAATTACAAAAATTATAGTGATAATTTAACTCATGCGAAGGTTCAGTTCCTTGGCAAATTAATTTGGCTGGTATTTTAAATTAAGTAACACATTGAATTCAATTATAGCTCAAATCCTTCCTTAGTTGAAAAACAGAAATACCTATATCTTCCACAGCTTTTGAGGTAGAGCCACCAAATTTTGTGCCAAGATTGGTCATGAAGAAAACCATACAATTTGGATGCCGTCCCCCACCCATACCGCCCCTAGCCAACCTTCCCCCATATGTTACTAACTTTGGTAGAGTCACCAAATTTGGTAGGAGGATAGCAATTGACATCTTTCACAAATCTGCCTCAAAAGCTTAGATGCCGCGCCCCCCATATCACCCCGAGCCCCCTATTTAGTAAGTAAGTAAGTTACTTAGAGAATCATCATTATAGGTGAAACATAGCTTTACATCACCAGCAAACATAAATACACGAGAATTAGTAATAAAAGCAGGAAGATCGTTAATAAAAAGATTAAATAGCAATAGTCCTAGGTGACTCCCCTGAGGGCCACCTGAGGTAACAAAAATAGATTTGGATACAGAAGATTTAAAAACCACTTTTTGTGTTCGGCCACACAAGTAATCAGAAAGCCACGACAAGAGTTTCGCTGGAAATCCAATAATATTTAATTTTTCGAGCAGCAAAGAATGACTTATAGAATCAAATGCCTTAATAAAATCTGTATAAACGACGTCAGTTTGCATTTTAGCCTGAAACCCTTTGATAACAATTGAGGTGAACTCAAGAAGGTTAGTGGTAGTAGATCTTCGCCTAACAAAACCGTGTTGATAAGGGGATAAAATTGAACAACATAAGTGCTGCAATTGAGAGCATATAATTTTTTCAAAGACTTTCGGAATGGCAGACAACTTGGATATACCCCTATAGTTTTTAACGTTAGACATAGAAGAAGTTGAATAATAAAAGATTCTTTCATATACCAGGAAACACAGCTAAGTCAACCGATAAGTTAATTAATTTATGTAAAGGTTTACAAAGTGAATCCGCACAATATCTATGTATACAACCTGGCACTCCATCTGAACCAGGCAAGAAGCCTGGTTAAGAGTTAAGGTCGCCTAGCAGCGTACACTCAGTTATAACTGGGACATAAATGCAGTTTGACGTTGAACGTGAAAAGGATATATAAACTCGATGAGTATACTGATTGAAAATACTCCGCAAATAGATCAGCCACTGCTTGATCAGAACTTGCTTTTGTATTATCAAGGTAAACCGAGGATGGCAAGCATGAAGGATAATGTTTTGAATTAACAAATTTATAAAACTGTTTCGGATCGCGGGAAAAGTTTGATCTGCAACAATTGAAATAATTGTTATAACTTAAAGTGTTTACAAAAATAAAATTTGACTTTAGCTTTATATACGAGGACAAATCCATTGTATTTCCCGATTTTTTAAATTTTTTATAGGATCTTGTTTTCACGTTTTTTAATTTTAATAGTTCCCTCGTAATCCAAGGTGGTTTATTTTCACTTGAAGGAACAGTGAACTAATATATCGATTTTCCTCAAATTAATTTAATATTATATTAAAGGCTTCAAACTTAATTTTAAACTATATATAAATATATGTATTGATTACATATTCTATTAAAAAAACAAGTAGAAACGTTGGATTCGGACCGACTGCGGTATACTCGATACCAGTATTAAAACCGATAAGAAGAGACCTGATTGCATTATGGTGCATATACGGCAGGGGTGTACGCTTCCACAATGATTGTCTGATACAGATGGGGATGCCAAAAAGCTATCTTCCATCCAAATTTGGTGACTCTAGCTCAAAGTTTGTTAAAATTAGGGAAAGGGGGCTGGGGCCGGTTTGGGGGCGTGGCATCGAAATGCAGATCTATGTATATGTCAATTGCTATCCTCCTACAAAATTTGGTGACTCTAGCTCAAAGTTAGTAGAATTTGGTGGAAGGGGGGCTGGAGGCGTTATGGGTTGGGGCGGAATTAAATTTTTTTGGGTTTCTACGTCAAAAATCTTGGCACAAAATTTGGTGGCTTTAGCGCAAAAGCTGTGGAAGATGAAGGCAATTCTGTTTTTGACTGCGGAGGGGTTAAGGAACGGGGAGGCGTGGCTCCAAAACTTTAACTGTTATCTTCATACCAAATTTGGTGACTCTAGCTCAAACACCTTGGAAGATACACGCATAACCGCTTTTAGCAAAGCGTGGGGTATTGATACGCGTAGAGTCCAAAGTTTTTTTTGCATTTGTTTGGGGGTTGTCAATACCTATCTTGGCATTAAATTTGGTGGCTCTAGTTCAAAAACTGTAGAAGATATAAGCATTTCTGCTCTTAAACTGCGGGGCGGCTGGGTGCGGAGTGAGTGAGCGTGGCTCAAAAATTTTTGATGCAGTTTTTGTGGGTTGTTAGTAGCTATCTTTTCCCCAAACTTGGTAAATCTAGGTGAAAGGGATTGCGAAATAGCTGGACTTATCGATTTTGCGCTATCGAGCTTATCGATTCGCCAGCCCCCTAGTTATTGTATAACTCCAATCTGGACACTTTAATTTACTATGCCATGGATAAAGACATTTGCAAAGTTTGAAGTCTCTAGCTTGAAGGGTGTGGAAAAAAGTTGCGTTCATACAAACGGACGGACGGACAGACGGACAGTCACCATGACGGACATTGCACAAACCCAATATACTCTTTACCTTCGGTATCGAGTATAATAAGACCAAAAACATGGACATTTTTCCTTCATTTTAAAGACTTTAAATTGCTTTAGCAATCTCAATAATTTATCAATAACTCTGATTTCTTGGAATTTAAGTTGAAATGAGGTAAGCAAACATTCACACATTCAAATTTTTAATACTTTTGCCTAATATATAATTTTTTAAGTCAAAAAATCAGCGCAAAAATCAATTTTCAATTCAGCTCGATTAGTGGAAAAATTATGATAAGGAGTACGTTATTGTATAGATAGATGCTTTCAAGGAATATATTTATTTGTATCACACCTTGAATTTATATGCGTTGATTTGAATTAAGGCAGTGAAGTCAGCAATATCGCTCTTTGGGGTACCCACTCGAATCATAGCAGATCAAGGAAGAAGCTTTGCAAGTAACGATTTTCGAACATTTTGTTCAACAAAAAAAGTCGAGTTACATTTAGTGGCTACAGGTGCTAGTAAAGCTAATTGGCAAGTGGAACGTGTCATGGGCACAATAAAAAGTATGTTGACGGGAGTAGAAGCTAGTGAACGTTCGTGGCAGGATTCACTGGAGGAAGTCCAATTGACTATGAACTGTACTGCCAATCGGGTGACTATAAATTGCTTTAGCAATCTCAATAATTTATCAATAACTCTGATTTCTTGGAATTTAAGTTGAAATGAGGTAAGCAAACATTCACACATTCAAATTTTTAATACTTTTGCCTAATATATAATTTTTTAAGTCAAAAAATCAGCGCAAAAATCAATTTTTCAATTGCATATTGCTCAAAAATTCAACGATGAATTTGATTTATTTTTTTTTTCTTATAGAAAATAGATTTGATTTCCTTTCATTTGATATATGTATATGCAATCATAAATGATATCTTCTATATGTTGAAATTTCATGAAAATATTCGGTCATAAATAAATTTTACATGTACATGAACATGTTTAGCTTGATCGTCAGTTCCAAACAAAAATAAGTAGAAACGTTGCAGTCGGACGCAACTGACTGCGGTTTACTCGATACCAGTAATAAAACCAATTAAAAGAGACCTGTTTACAATGGGATGCGGATACGGCATGGGTGTACGCTGCCTCAAAGATTGTCTGATGGAGAAGGGGATACCAAAAAGCTTTCTTCCTACCAAACTTGGTGACTCTAGCTTAAAGTTTGTTTAATGTGTGAAAGGGCGGCTGGGGGCGGTATGGGGGGGCGTGGCATCGAAATTTTCGCTGCATATCTGTGTATGATGTCAATTGTTATCCTCTTAACGAATTTGGTGACTCTAACTCAATGTTGGGGCTGGGGTCGGTTCGGGTGGGGGGCAGCATCAACATTTTTTGGGTTTCTTCATCATTCATCTTGACACCAAATTTGGTGACTCTAGCTCAAAAGCTGTGGAGGATAAGCATTTCTGTTTTTCAACTGTTGGATGGCTGGGGAATGGGGGAGGCGTGGTACCGAAACTTTGATGCAGTTTTTTTTGAGTCGCTAACAGTCATCAGTAGAAGGGACTTGCCGGTTCTAAACCAATCAATGCCCCCATTAATTTTGACAGTTTTATTACCCCCCGCTGATTTTTTGACCCTTTTAAAAATTTTTTCCATAATCGTGACCCTTTTTAATAATACCAGGGGTGGAGAACTAAGGATTGATAATTTCCTCAGATCAAGCGTGGACACCTGTGAGTGCATCAAAGTCAAAGGAGGGGTTGAGAACAAAGGATTGATAATTTTGTCAGTTAAAAATCAAAACACAGTCAAGGTTGGTTAGTACATCATAGTCAAAGGAGAAAACATTCCTATCTCGCATTGTTATTAACAATAGCAGCAACAAGCACACCAGGATTTGTGAGAATCGGTGCTCAAAGGATCTGTTTTGGCTATTTTACTAAGAATTGTTAGAGACAATTGTGTGCCTGTCTAATATGCGTTACCTTGCACACCTGCATGCAATAAAAAACGAATTTTTATGATAGTAAGAATCAGTGAGCAAAGAATACATAGATAGACAAGAGTCTAGTGAGGGCCTGTTTGATGTGCGTTATTTTGCACACCCGCAAGCAAGCCATAAACAAAGAATTTCGTGATCGTAAGGGTCAGTGAGAAGTGAAAGTATGGGAATTTTCTTTCGCAGCAGCAGCAGCAAGGTCAATACATAGATTCTTAACAAAATTATTGATACTTGTAGACAAATATTTGAAAGTGTTAGAGGGAGAAAGTGTTAAAGAGAGAAAGTGTTCGAGGGGAAAGTGTTAGAGGGGGATAGTGATCCTCCGTATGTTAGTTTAGTAAGACACGTCCCCTCATCTAATTCTGTAGACGAGCATCTATGAAAAGCAGGAGAGGTGCTAATTGATTGGCCCCCTTTATCCATAAGATGAATACTCTCAACCAATCCTGTAGGCATAACATTTGAATTTTTAGCGCCATCTCATACGTTTCTAACCTTTGTTTATTTATATCTGTTTTAATTATTAGTCAATTGCTAGGAAAATCTTATATCCTGTATTGACTTCAAAATCAATAAAAGAGAGATAGTTTTGGTTAAATAAACGATCATTAGCTCTAGAAATTTTCAAGAGTGTCTTGCAAAATTGTATCTTCCGTGTTTTCAAACGTTTATGTTTCTAAATATTAAAAATTAAATCAAATTAAAATGTCTTCAAACGCGAATAAGAAAATTGTGTACACCACCGCCTCCCTTAACGCATTAGCAGAGTGTTTCAATAACGATGCATCTCCCAACCTTCCAGGAACCACAAAAAAATTAATATGCAGTACGGCCTGCCTAAACGCTCTAGCCGAGTGTTATTCAAACACGGCCGCCACCCCTACTATGAACACAGCCTACCTCAACGCCATTGCCACCACCTCCACCAACGCAACTTCGGCCAACACCCCTACCATAAACAACACAACCTACCTCAACAATATCGCCACCACCTCCACAAACACACCCATCGCCATTACCTCCCATTCTACGTGGTGTAACACATGTAACATTTTTTGTACTATTTTCAAAGTGGAATGGACATTTAAGATCCAATACCCACAAAATGCGTGTTTTTATACCTGTGAATAGTGCTGTGAAGCAAAGTTCAGGTGGGTTTAAAAACTGAATTCTTACGATATCGTTTGAGAAGAGGCGTGAGGAAATTCTTGATCCTCAAGACGCATTCTTGATCCTCCTGACGCTTCAGCAGATCTAGTTCCAATAATAGCCAACGTTTTATCTTTACACACATCGTGTAAGATAAACTTTGAGCTATTTGCGGAATACATTAAATTCCACCAAGATGAAATGGTGATGCAGATAAAATCACACCAAACGCCTATGTGCGTTCTAACGTCCGGAAGTAGTAGTAGTTGAAGAGGTGTATAATCTACATGCTGAACTCATTCGGTACAAAATGGATAAGTTCCAGGAAAGGGACAGCGGATGGACAATGTCACAGATTATTGGATTGGAACGTAATCTAAATAAATACACTCCACTTAAAGTTTCAATTTATATTAAAACTCCTAAGGTGTTGAGGACTAAAAAGGCGATTATAAACGTGAACAACGAGGATGAGTTTTGTTTTAAATGGGCTTTAATATCAGCCCTGAAAGCCCCACTCAATAGCAACCATTCTGAGAGATGTATGAATTATGGTGTCAATATTAATAGCTCAAGAATCAATGTGGGCGATAAACTTACATTAAATTTTGAGGAGTTGGAGTTTCCGCTTCCGCTGACACAAATAAAAGTGGTTGAAAGACGGAACTCTTGTATTATTATACATGTTTTTGGATTGATGAGGAAAAAGGAAAAGTGGTTGGCCCGCTCTAATTAACGGAGGTTGAAAGGGAAAAGTATATCAGTTTATTGCTTTTGGAGAGTGATGGACGAGCGCATTTTGTTTGGATAAAGAGTTTATCAATGTAAGATTCATCACTAAAATATCTATTTCATTTCAATTTGCAGTACTAATAAATTTTCTTTTCCTTTCATACTTTCAGAGTGGTTAGCTCACAGGTATCCGCAAACAGCCATCAACTTTATTTCTGCAACACCTGCCTCAACTTCTCACACAACGAGAAGTTATCTTTGGAGCACAGGAGGAATTGCGGCAAGATGGTTGTTGAAGCAGAATTAAATTGACTTTGTCACTCCTATTAAATTGCATTGTTAGTTGTAAGTTAGTTAAGAGTAATTGAAGTATGTAGTATGTACTCTTAGTTGTAGTCGTCTCACAAGCCGATCGGCAATTGCCGACGGCGAATTCCCTCAAGTGCGGCTGCTTGTGGCTTTCGCACACTATTGTTAAGCTAAGCTAGATTCAATTGTCATAAGAGTCTTGAAGCCGCCACACTTAGTTAATATTAAAAATTCGCATATACAAAGAAAAAACCGCGTCTCACTATTTATAATATATTTAATTTCTAAAAACGCTTTGATTTTTCATTGGCGCCCGAGCAGGGACTTCGGTTTTTAAATAATTTGTTTTTTGTTTCGCTGTGGTGGCTTAAGCTTTCGTGTAATAAAAACACAAGAACTTCGTTGGATTTTGCTGCTTCGCTGGACTTTGCTTTTTGGAGTTTACTCCTTAAGAATCGATTTGCATATAAGTAGCCCGGTATGAAAAAAATATGAGGAGTGAAATCAACTGAACAAATTTCATTACGTTTTTGTTAAGTCTAGTGCATGACGAATGTTGGATACCCTCATAAAATATAAGTGCTTTTGTGGGTATGTTGTTCAACAATGTATTTGCAAATAATGGCATATTTTCATTAGCGTAAGTTGTTGCTTAGTTAACAATTGAGAAATTGCTTCAATAAAAAATAGTTGATTGAACTACATATCCACAGTAGCACTTATATTTTGAAAGTGTATCCAACGTTCGCTAGTTCATTCTCTTATTACTTAAGAATCCCGTTATAATTTTTTGCAAGCATGTGTGTGTATGCGTTTATTCGAACAAAGCGAAAACAGAATTGCGGTGGAAGATGAATGGTAAATTCTCAAATAATTTCTCAGTGCTATTGTGGATATCTTGTTCAACAATATGTTTGCAAATAATTGCATATTTTCATTAGAATAAGTTGGCGTTAAGTTAACAATTGAAAAATAGCTTCAATTATAAATAGTTGATTGAACTTCGTTGCCACAGTTGCACTTATATTTTGTTAGTGTGTCCAAAATTCGCTAGTTCATTCTCTCATTATTCAAGAATCCCGTTATAATTCGTTGCAAGCATGTGATGGTATGCGTGTATTCGAACAAAACGAAAACAGAATTCCAAAGGTTTTGTCATTGGGGAAGTGGCCGAGTAGAACAATTTTATTTCAAGTATAAAAACATAAGATTTTGTCTTCCAAGGCAGTCAAATTTCAGTTTTGCTATTGCTGTCATTCATACTCTTCCCAATATTTACCCTATGACACTTTCCAACAATCCTTGCCATACAGTTACGCAAAGTTGCGAACAAATTTCGAAAGTGTATTCAGTAGTGCATTGGTACATATGTAAAAGGAAGAATATCAAAAATAACAAAAACCGCAAGCAGGCCCAGCAAGAAATATATGTATCAATCGCACTTGCATACAATATGTACCAACAACTTTTTACCGTTCTTGCTGTCCGCTGACCCGCCGCCTCTCCTTTAATCGACGGGCCGCTGAACGCAAAGGGAAACTGAACAAAACAACAACGCGCTGGCTTGTCGTTGCTGAGACGCACAAGCTGCACAAATAAATTTGGGAGACATATATACAGCGAGATGTACTTTGCCTTACGGTAATGACATTATTGTCGTCTCAGTATACATTTCTGTTAATCAAAAGGTTGATCATGTAATCAGTTTCATTCATGAGAAATTGTTAGCTTATACAGAATGCGGATCAAATCTACTAAAAACTGTATCATGTACTTCCGCTAATACTAAGCGGCGATTTTAATATCAACTTTAATTATGATGATTGAGATTAATACAGTTTTTAAAATCTGAACTCAATTTAGATATTATTTCCGAAAGAACATTAGGGACAACGAAGTATGGTACAACCATTGATGCCGTATTTTCAAGATTTTTAACCCACAGTAATTAGTAATAACGACGACGCTATTGATCAAATTAATTTTTTAAATAGTAATATAAGCTTAGATGATAATTATAAAATAATAATCTGTCAACATAAACTTTTGTTATTTGTTATATGTTAGATGTATAAAATAAATGCAAATAGAATAAAAATATATATACCATTTTAGTATTTTCATTGATTCGTTTATTAACGATTATATATCGGATTAATCTTTTAATCTTTTTCTTAGACTAGTAAGCTTTTTGTGCCTATTAAGGCAGTCAATCTGAAGGAGTAAACTCCAGTTGTGCGTCGGAGCTGACACACACATTTTTTTTGCCCTTTGGACTTCGCCATCTTGGACGCTGCCAAATTGCGCCAGTTCCATGGAGGATCAAAGGAGATCACTTTCTATAGATTCGCTAGAAAGCCAGGTATTTTGTGCCAAAAATTGAGATAAAAAGTTGAATTTTGTTGTGTCGCTGCCGTCGACCAAAATATTAAAAATTAAAAAAAAAAAAATAGACTACTTTCATACACGTATAATTCAGCTCAATTTCTGGCACCTTGTGCATTTAATTTCGTGGACAAAAATAAAGTAAAAAGTTTTGCGGCAGATACGTGTTTGCATATTCTCGAACATTTAATATTTTTGCATACATACGTATATTCGTACGAAACTATTACTTAATTTTAAATAAACAAAACGGCAACATATCAGTACATATATAAGTTCGAACAAATAAAAAGTAAATACAAATTAAACAGAATAAAGGTTTCAAACGGTGGTCTATTTATTGCATTTTATATACATAGTTCGTGTGTTTGTGCATTAACATCTGATTGTTCGATCGTTCGTTAACCTTTCTTCGCTCTGTGCTTGCATTGGCTTATTACATTGGTTTGTGTGTGCGTTCGCTCGCGCCAAATTTTGCCGCTTATTCTTTTCATCCCCGCTTTGTTTGCCTTTCAAGCTTGGCTTGATCGTCTGTTAGTTTTTGTGCGTGCGCTCGCTCCAATTTCTCTCTTTTGCTTTTTGTTAACCCCCCGCACCCCTCATATTATACCTGTTGCCTACAAAGTGGCTGCAGAAAACGTTTGACTTGCTTATTTTCGGTCGCTTGGACCGTTTTCGTTTGTTTGTTCACATTTCGCTCAGAGTGCGTGTGTGTGTTCAGTAAGCAAGCGTTTTGTTACATACATAGTTGCAGTGCGTGTGCGAGGGTAGCTCACAAAGTTTGCCGAACTTTTTTCTGTGTTTTTTAAAGGTAGTTTTTCGTCAGCTTAATTATGTCTGAGTCAGATAAACTGGCACTCGATAAGCCAGCAGTATCCAAGACTGCTGCTAAGTTAGCATTATGTTTACAGAAGTTTGATAAGGTCAGTGCTGATATTCAGCGCATGCAAACAGCCTTTAGGTCGAGACAAATGTCATCTGACAAAACAGAGTTAGCATGTCGATTAGAAATGTTAGATGGATATATTGAAAAGGCTATGAATTTACAGGCAGAGTTGGACAGTTTAAACCCAACCAACGATAGCAGAGGGCCGTTAGAAGATTTGTGTGTAATAACAAAGGCGTTGTTTATGAATGCAATTAAACCACAATTCAACACACAAGTGCAACATGACTGCTCAATGAATTCGAGCCAGCGATCTCAGCTGCCGAAAATGCGTTTACCAAAATTTAGTGGTAAACATTCGGAGTTTAGGAATTTTATGTGTCTTTTCGAGAGTCTTGTGGATGACGATGTGTCATTGACAAACGTTGAAAAATTTAATCATTTAATATCATGTTTGTCAGATGAAGCATTGGGTGTTGTTAAGCCGTATCAGTTAACAGATTGCAATTACCCGAAGGCCCTTACTAGTCTAAAGTCAGTTTATGACAATAAATGTCTTATATTTTTTGATACAGTTGCTCAGTTATTCGATTTGCCAAGCATGACAAAACCATCTGCGTCGAGTTTAAGATCGATGGTAGATACAGTGTCTGCTATATATTCATCGCTGTCGTCTTTGGGTGACGACAAAGACATTTCAAATGCGACTTATTATTCATATGGTCATGTCAAAAGTAGACCATAAGACAAAATCTCGTTTTGAGGAGCAGCTGGATTATGATAAGCTGCCATCATGGGAAGATTGTGCTAAGCAGTTGAATAGGAGGTACCAATATTTAGCTGCAGAGGAGTCAACTCGTGACAAATCAAAGGTACGCAATGAAGTGAGAAAGCCTCAGCAAAAATCTTCATTTGCCTGTGCTAGCCCAGGGCAAAAGTCGTCGTCTGCATGCACTTATTGCAAGTCTGCAGACCATAACATATATTCTTGTCCGTCATTTAGTGCCATTTCCGTTATGCAAAGATTTGAGTACGTTAAAACTCAGAAGATGTGTCTAAATTGTTTGACCGTGGGACACATAGTTGCAAACTGCAAGGCGTCGAAGTGTCGAGTTTGTTCAAAGCCTCATCATTCTTTGCTTCATAGGTATAATGCACCAGTACAAGGTGAGGCAGCTGCACTTCAAGCTTCAACTTCTGAGGCATATGTTGGTCACATGCGTAATGCGGATCAAGTCGTTCTTGCTACTGCTGTCGTAAATATAAAAGATAGATTCGGACAGTTGCATCCAGCACGAGTGTTGCTCGACAGTGGCTCTCAGATAAATTTGATGTCTGAGAGCATGGCACAGAGGTAACGTCTTAAACGTGAGCCAAATTCCCTTGCTATCTCAATGGTAGGTGGTGCAACCACTGATAGCAAAAATAAGGTTTGTGCATCGTTTCAATCTCGTTTGAATGCCCATACATTGGCTCTGTCCATATTGAATTGGAAGATTCCAAAGAATATTAAGTTGGCAGATCCCGAGTTTTACAAGCCAGCTAAGGTTGATGTGTTATTGGGAGCGGAATTGTTTTATGGAT
The DNA here is from genome assembly GCA_035044585.1 of Scaptomyza polygonia. Classification (NCBI taxonomy): domain Eukaryota; kingdom Metazoa; phylum Arthropoda; class Insecta; order Diptera; family Drosophilidae; genus Scaptomyza; species Scaptomyza polygonia. The sequence goes on from JAWNNU010002388.1 coordinate 48,962, forward strand.
TATTGTGCGTTGGGCAAATAAAATTACATTCCGAGCTGCCGATCATGCACAAAACATGCTCGGCTGGATCGTAGCGGAAAATATACTGGTCAAGTGCCTCGGCAACAGTATAGCAATAGTTCAGTAGTCAGTATTTGTTCTCTCGACTCATTAGTAAATCGTTTTTGGGAATTGGACCAATGTCCAATCGAGTCGAAGGCTGTTCGCCAAACAGCTGAACAGCAGGCCTGTGAGTTGCACTTTAAAAAAAACGTGCAACGGTTATCTTCCGGTCGATTTCAAGTCAATCTTCCCTTTAAGACCGATCCAAAGGCTCTTGGCTTGTCCTTTCAAACTGCTGAAAGGCGTTTTTTGCAACTTGAGCGCAAACTGTCAAGGGATAACACCCTTAGAAATATGTATCATGACTTCATGAAAGAATATTTGGATTTGGGACATATGTCCATTCTGAAGTCTGCTCCTCCAGAACAGCATTACTACATTCCTCATCAATGCGTTCTGCGACCTGAAAGCACCTCAACCAAACTTCGAGTTGTTTTTGATGCTTCTAGCAAAACATCAACAGCAGTTTCGCTAAATGAAACACTCATGGTTGGGCCAACTATTCAGAGGGAGTTGTATTCAACGTTGGTGAACTTTCGGTTGAACAAATATGCCGTAACTGCCGACATTTCAAAAATGTATAGGCAGATAAATGTTTCTGAGCAAGACAAACTTTCAACTTGTCTTGTGGCGAGAAAGCACATCGCAACGTATACAGGCATACAGGTTGAATACTGTTACATATGGTACAGCGTCAGCACCCTTTTTGGCTGTACGTTGTTTGTTTGAACTAGCAAATATATACGCACAATCTCATCCAATTGGTGCGGATGTGATTCGCAATTGTTTTTATGTCGACGATATGCTGGCAGGTGCAGATACTTTAAAGGAATTGGACACCATTTGCAGCCAGGTTAGTGACATGTTGTCCAAAGGAGGATTTCCACTGGCCAAATGGGCTTCTAATTGCCAGAATCGATCTGGTGAAAAGAACGCCAGTGGAGAAATTAGTATCAAAATTGATGAGCAAAGCTCGGTAAAGACGCTTGGAATGCGTTGGGCACCTCAAGAGGATGTGTTTAAATATCATCTTGACGTGGATAGTTTTGCCTCCTTAAAACCAACAAAACGTAATATTTTGTCAATAGCCTCTCGTTTGTTTGACCCTCTTGGCTTATTGTGTCCAATTGTCACTAAGGCAAAAATGTTGTTGCAAGAGTTATGGAGGCTAAAGATAGATTGGGATGAGGCAATTCCTATGAGTTTACACACTGCATGGAATAAGTTTACCACTACTTTGCGAGATTTGCACAAAATTTCGATCCCTCGGTACGTTTGTTTGACTTTGTACCAAAATATTCAAATCCACGGCATTGCTGACGCCTCCAGTCAAGCCTATGGTTGTTGCATATACGTGAGAACAGTCAACAACAAAGATGTTGGCGTTTCTTTGCTCACGGCGAAATCTAGGGTAGCTCCGCTTCATGTTATAACAATACCCCGGTTAGAGCTGTGTGCAGCAATTTTGCTGGCCAAACTTTGGCAACAAGTGTCGAGCACATTGACCAAATTCACGATAGAAAGCGTGAATTTCTGGTCAGATTCGCAGGTTGCATTATATTGGTTGGAGCGTGATTCGGGTACATTGGGTACATTCGTCGCGAATCGAGTTGCAGAAGCTCAAGAGTTGTCAACTGGAGCCGTGTGGCGTCACGTTCCAACGGATTCTAATCCAGCAGACTTGGTTTCAAGGGGAACCGATATTAACGAGATTGTGAGTTCCTTGTGGTTCAATGGACCAAGTTTTTTAATGGCAGAGAAGGATCGATGGCCTCAACTGCATCAGTTCGAGATAGCTTCAGAAGTTAAAACTCTGAGGATAAAAAAAGTGCAGTTGTGTGTGCATTAGGGGTATCTGAGGCTGAATCTAATTGCATTTTGCAACTGATTGGCCGACAATCGAAATTCTCTAAGCTGGTCCGAATAGTGGCTTATATGCTTCGATTTTGTTTCAAGCAACTTAGAGGTGATTCCCTCGTTGTATCTGCTTCAGAAAGAAAAATTGGATTCTTGAAACTGATTGCAGTTGTGCAACGCACAACATACAGCGGTGAATTCAAATTGTTAAGGAAATCGGCAGTATTAGCCCCAATGCTGCAATCGTTAAATCCATTCATCCACGAAGCTGAGGAAAATGGTATTAAATTTGAATTAATTCGAGTAGGAGGGCGTTTGCTGCATGGCCCTATCTCATATGATGCTAAATTCCCTTTGTTGTTACCAAAGCGTGCTGAATTCGTCAGCCTTTTTATCAGGTATTTGCACATTAGGCACTACCACGCTGGTGCAAAGGTTCTTGTTGGATTGCTAAGCCAGCAAGTTTGGGTGGTCAATGCTCGCAGTGCATGTACGGCAGATCTGTTCAGAGCTGCGTACACGTGCATAAGCCTTATTGGGGCAAATAATGGGAATCTGCCAGCAGATCGCCTTCGTGAAGGTCGTCCATTTAAGGTATCTGGCGTAGATTTCTGTGGGCCTTTTTATGTAAGCTACAGGATAAGAGGTAGACCACCAGTTAAAATGTACGTTGCCGTTTTTGTTTGTTTCGCCTCAAAGGCAGTCCACTTGGAACTGGTTACAGATCTGTCCACTGATGCTTTTTTAAATGTTTTTAAAAGGTTCATTGGGAGACGAGGGCTGCCGGAGACGATGTACAGCGACAACGCGACAAATTTTGTCGGAGCGAGCAACGTGCTGATGGAGTTGCAAGCAGCGTTTCACCGGAGCAAGGGAAAGCTGCAGGAGTACGCAGCGGAGCGAGCTGTGCAGTGGAAGTTTATCCCTCCGAGGGCACCACACTTTGGCGGGCTGTGGGAAGCAGCAGTAAAGGCTGCCAAACACAGGCTGGTTCGAGGGGCAGGCGACGCCAAGCTGACGCCGGACGAGTTGTGCACGCATCTGGTGGAGGTCGAAGCGTTGCTCACTCCAGGCCACTCGTGTAAGACACCAGCGATCCCAACGACGGGGAACCAATAACGCCGGGGCACTCACTCATCGGCCAGCCTTTGCTGGGGCTGCCCATCGGATCCACGCCCGAGGAGCCCAACAACAAGCGCGTACCCGCATACTTGAAGCGGTGGCGACAATTGTAGGAGCTCAAACTGAGCTTTTGGCGCAAATGGTCCAAGGACTACCTGCTCAGCCTGCAGCAGCGCGACCAGTGGAGCAAAGGCGAGGCCAATCTGGTCGACGGGGTGGTCGTTCTCGTGCACGACGACAGCACCCCCCCGCAACGGTGGATCACCGGGCGCGTGGCACGCGCAATCGTGGGAGAGGACGGCTAGGTGCGGGTGGCCGAAGTCAGAACGCCGGGCGGCGTTATTAAACGACCGGTGCACAAACTGGCACCGCTGCCAATCGAGGAGTGTTGAAGACCGGAGCTCGTCAACGGGGCCGGAATGTTGAAGCAGAATTAAATTGACTTTGTCACTCCTATTAAATTGCATTGTTAGTTGTAAGTTAGTTAAAAGAAATTGAAGTATGTAGTGTGTACTCTTAGTTGTAGTCGTCTCACAAGCCGATCGGCAATTGCCGACGGCGAATTCCTTCAAGTGCGGCCGCTTGTGGCTTTCGCACACTATTGTTAAGCTAAGCTAGTTTTAATTGTCATAAAAGTCTTGAAGCCGCCACACTTATTCAATATTAAAAATTCGCATATACAAAGAAAAACCGCGTCTCACTATTTATAATATATTTAATTTCTAAAAACGCTTAGATTTTTCATTGGCGCCAGAGCAGGGACTTCGGTTTTTAAATAATTTGTTTGTTTGTTTCGCTGTGGTGGCTTAAGCTTTCGTGTAATAAAAACACAAAAACTTCGTTGGATTTTGCTGCTTCGCTGGTCTTTGCTTTTTGGAGTTTACTCCTTAAGAATCGATTTGCATATAAGTAGCCCGGTATGAAAAAAATATGAGGAGTGAAATCAACTAAACAAATTTCGTTACGTTTTTGTGAAGTCTAGTGCATGACGAATGTTGGATACCCTTATAAAATATAAGTGCTTTTGTGGGTATGTTGTTCAACAATGTATTTGCAAATAATGGCATATTTTCATTGGCGTAAGTTGTTGCTTAGTTAACAATTGAGAAATTGCTTCAATAAAAAATAGTTGATTGAACTACATATCCACAGTAGCACTTATATTTTGAAAGTGTATCCAACGTTCGCTAGTTCATTCTATTATTACTTAAGAATCCCGTTATAATTTTTTGCAAGCATGTGTGTGTATGCGTGTATTCGAACAAACCGAAAACAGAATTGCGGTGCATGATGAATGGTAAATTCTCAAATAATTTCTCAGTGCTATTGTGGATATCTTGTTCAACAATATGTTTGCAAATAATTGCATATTTTCATTAGAATAAGTTGGCGTTAAGTTAACAATTGAAAAATAGCTTCAATTATAAATAGTTGATTGAACTTCGTTGCCACAGTTGCACTTATATTTTGTTAGTGTGTCCAAAATTCGCTAGTGCATTCTCTCATTATTCAAGAATCCCGTTATAATTCGTTGCAAGCATGTGATGGTATGCGTGTATTCGAACAAAACGAAAACAGAATTCCAAAGGTTTTGTCATTGGGGAAGTGGCCGAGTAGAACAATTTTATTTCAAGTACAAAAACATAAGATTTTGTCTTCCAAGGCAGTCAAATTTCAGTTTTGCTATTGCTGTCATTCATACTCTTCCCAATATTTACCCTATGACACTTTCCAACAATCCTTGCCATACACTTACGCAAAGTTGCGAACAAATTTCGAAAGTGTATTCAGTAGTGCATTGGTACATATGTAAAAGGAAAAATATCAAACATAACAAAAACCTCGGCAAGCAGGCCCAGCCAGAAATATATGTATCAATCGCACTTGTTTACAATATGTACCAACAACTTTTTACCGTTCTTGCTGTCCGCTGACCCTCCGCCTCTCCTTTAATCGACGGGCCGCTGAACGCAAAGGGAAACTGAACAAAACAACAACGCGCTGGCTTGTCGTTGCTGAGACGCACAAGCTGCACAAATAAATTTGGGAGACATATGTACAGCGAGATGTACTTTGCCTTACGGTAATGACATTATTGTCGTCTCAGTATACATTTCTGTTAATCAAAAGGTTGATGATGTAATCAGTTTCATTCATGAGAAATTGTTAGCTTATACAGCGTCTCACTATTTATAATAAATTTAATTTCTAAAACCGCTTAGATTTTTCAATGGTTTCAAAGCTGCCAACTTTATTTATTTATTTATTCATTTATTTATTGTCAGCTATGAACAGCTGACATGAAAAAAAAATTAATTGAAAATAATTATAATAAAAATAATTAAGTTTAAAGTAAAATTTAAAATTATATGTAGTTCTGAAAATAAATTAAGGTTGAAATAATTATAAAGTTAACGTTAAAGCTCTGGGAAATTCAACAAGAAAATAAGTAGCCCAACATTTGTTGCGTGGATTGGGAAAAACCCAGAAAAACCCAATCAGACCAGTGGTAGATTAGTGATTAGTGGTTACGATTAGATAAGGCAGAAAGGATAGATCGTTTTAGTACTGGAGTCGAGGTCTCCAGAGAGACAAGAGAATAAAGCTTGTTATAGTCAGAACATAATACGCGAAATGGTTCATGAATTAAATAGTTGCTCGAGCAACGATCGAGGCTAAGGGGTAAAAAGTTACGTGTGGATCTAATGGGAACATTTAATTTTATTCGACTTAGAAGAACTGATGTGTCAATTTCACCATTAAGTAGACTAGTAATAAATACTACACCATGCATATTTCTACGGTTCAACAGGAAAGGAAGATTAATTAAAAGAAGTCTACTTGAATAGGGGGGTAGGTCTATTCCAGGAACTCAGTTAAAACATCTTAGCGCATACAGAAGAAATTTCCTCTGCGCAGACTCAATTCTATCCTGGTGAATCCCGTATTGCGGGGACCACACACAAGATCCATACTCCAGGATGGGACTTACTAGGGATGTATATAGCGTTTTAGTGGTGTAGGTTAAGATAAGTACAGCAAACGAGTGCCTCAGCGGTTAGGGGTCGTACAAGGTCAACCTTTGTACTGTCGCCTCCAACCGCACAAGTCGCGCAGTCGCTTTGTTAAACGCCGACCACCGATTTCTTTAGCGCATCAACCCTCTGCCCAGCATCAGTAACTCCCAAGCAAAACGCGCATGTCTTTCTTTTAAATCATAATTTCCTTTCATGTGTATATTTAAACTTTCTCATTCTGCTTATACTTCGACTTCTATTATTTCTAACCCGCGGCCGCGTCTGCTCGGCTGTGAACTCTATTACCTACTTGTCTAACTTCTCACGCCGTTTAACATTCCGCGATCGCGTCTTTGCTCTTGCGCATCCTCTTTTCAACTAACTTGCTGGTCTCGCCCTTTAGGTCAGCGCGCTTCTTGTATTCTGGTTCGCGACAATTTGTCGCGTGCCGCGAACGTGCGGCCGATCGTCACTCTTTTGTCGCCGGCTTCGCTGCCCGGCTCTCTTGCTGTGCTGTGACGTACTGCTGTGCTTGCGTTTGTTCTTCTCCTCCGTTCGAGTTTATATTACTAGCTTATACATATTTTGCCAACAGCTCTATATCTATTCATTTCATTATAATTCTCGTGACTTATATAGTGATACCCAATGATAGGTAAACAGTATTTATAATGATTAAACAATAAGTAATGATTAAATAATAAGTATGTAAGTAATGACTAAATGATAAGTATGTAAGTATCAAAGTTTCGTACGTAGTTCATGGTACGTATTTAGTTTTAGGTAGTAATTCTTTATAATTTCATTTCATAAGTGTTTCTAATCTTAAGTCTATATGTGTAGGAGGCTCCCGCCGGGCCTACTTCACACCCCCCCCTTTCTCCGTGACTGTGACCCTCCCGTCCGGGTGTATGGTCACAGAGTAAACTACTTCTCTTACCGTCACCCTAAGCCGGTCTCTCGTATTTCGTCTGCTACGTGATCGCATTTCCCGTTTTATCTCGTCGATGGTTCTCTTGGTCACAATGCTTGTGTCTGGGTGACACGTCCAATTCCTTGGGACCTCGGGTGATGCTCCTGTGTCGTCGTCGGGATTGGCCGGGGTATGGTTCTCCTCCGGCCTCATGGTGAGGGGCGTTTGGCGACGCTCGGCTGCGGCGCTAGTCGACGGTTCGTCGTCGTCGTAGTCTGTTGCCTCCGACCATAGTCCTGGGGCCCATACTCTGCGAACGTTTGACTGTCGTGGTATCTCCTTCGCTATCTCCTCTATTTCCTCTAGCCCATCTTCCCATCCCAACACACCTTCTTCTTCACTCTCTTCGTTGCTCTCCGTTTCTGGTACGGCCGTGTCGTCGGGGCTCCCTTCCTCCCGAGCTCGCATGAAGATCGTGGTTGTCACCACACTTTGCAGCACGTGGAAGCCTTCCAGCGTGTCTTTTACTTCTTCCTCGTGCACATATCTCGTTACGGCTGGACCGTTTGCACCCCACGCCTCTTCCACCTTCGTCAACTTCGTTCGACGGTGCGTGCCTTCCTCTAGTTTCAGTACCGTTTCCTTGCTCATTTCTGTTGGGAGAAACATAATTGAAATTTTAGTTGTATGTTTTGAAACGGTGTGGGTTAGTATAAGAGTTTTGTTGGGGTTGTTTTTTTTTTTTTGTTATGCTCCTCCTCGACTCTGTTCGGCTTCTTCTCCGTCTTGTTGGAAGGGTTTTAGTTGTGCTACACTTGCGGTTCTGCTTTTTCGATCCCCGTCGATTGCCAAACACACTACGTTTGGTGAGACGAATCTCTTCACCCTGTATGGCCCCTCGTACTTCGGTGCTAACTTGGCTGCGAATCCGTCGCTGGCCTTCGAGAGTTGGTGCGTCCTCAACAAGACAAGCTCGTTGATCGTCGGTCTCCATTCCCTTCGTCGCAGGTTGTAATTTCTCCCTTGATCCGTTGAAGCTCGCTGCTGGTTGCTTCGCCCTATGTCGAACACCTCTTTTAGCCTATTTGCCCTTTGTTCCGGCGTTTGCGGTGTGCTTCCTGTACCTGGCGTTTTCTCCTCGTACAAAGTTGCTGGCAAGCGAGGTTCCCTTCCTTGCATCAAGAATGCTGGGGAGAATCCTGTTGAGTCCGCGATGCTCGAGTTGACGGCTAGCGATATTTCGGGTATCAACTGGTCCCACGAACTTTGATTTCCGGAAATATATTGCGCGATCATCGTCTTTACCGTCCTGTTGGTTCTCTCGGTCGGGTTCTCCTGAGGGCAGTATGGGGCGGTGTGTTCCATCTCTACGCCAAGGGAGTTCAAATACGCTTTGAAAATCCGACTTGTGAACTGCACTCCGTTGTCACAAACAAACCTCTTTGGTACTCCGAACCGACATAAGATCCGTTCGCGAAAAGCCTTCTGCAACGTGGCCGCTGTTGCTCGTCTCAGGGGGACCAATTCCACCCACTTTGTGAATGCGTCGTGAAATACCAATAACATCGTGTTACCTTGTTTTGATCGTGGTAAGGGGCCCACGAAATCTTCGCACAGAATTGCCATTGGCTCCGCCACCTGGCGGGTTAGCATGTGTCCGGCTGGCTTCTTTTGTTCGGTCTTGAACAGTTGGCATTTTTCTCAACATTTGACATACCTGGCTGCATCTCTGAGCATCCCAGGCCAGTAGTAGCGTTGGGACAGCCTCATAATCGTCTTGCGGACTCTTTGATGCCCGGCCGTCAGCGCGTCATGGCATTCCAATAACACTCGCCTTCTTTGTTCCTCGCTGACGCATAGCTCCCACGGGATGTAGTCCTCGTCATCCGCGCGGTGGCCCAGGTGTCGGTACAGCTGTCCGTTTTCTTCCACGTAGTCTGTATACTTAGATGGTTCCTTGGCTATCCTTTCCAGCATCTTTGGAATCTATCCTCCGGGGGACTGCTGAACAACGGCTTGCTGGAGCTGCTCTAACGGGTCTCGTGACAAAGCGTCTGCCACCACGTTGAGCTTGCCTTTCCTGTATTTGACGTCAAACTGGTATTGCTGTAGCTCTAAGGCCCAGCGCGCTATCCTTCCTGTGGGGCTCTCAATTGAATCCAACCATTTTAATGCCATGTGGTCTGTGACCACCTCAAATCGGTATCCTTCCAGGTAGCATTTGAGTTTCCTGATCGCCCACACGATCGCCAAGCACTCCTTTTCTGTAGCCGAATAGTTCGACTCGGCCTTAGACAGCTTCCGGCTGGCGTAAGCTATGACCTGCTCCTGCTCATCAATGGTTTGCGTGAGTACTGCTCCGAGGCCGTAGTCGCTCGCGTCCGTCTGCAACGTGAACTTTTCTCCAAACTCCGGACAAGCCAGGACAGGAGCGGACGTTAGACACCTTTTGAGACTGTCTAATGCGGCTTGTTGCTCCTCCTTCCACGACCACTTCCGGGACTTCTTCAACAGCTCTGTCATCGGTTGTACCACTGTTGTGAAATTGGGCACGAATCGGCGGTACCACAACGCCATCCCTAGGCATCGTCTAAGCTCTTTCAGGTTTGTGGGTGCCTTAAGATTTTTCATGGCTTCCTCCTTTGAGGGGTCCGTCTGGATTCCTTTCTCGCTCACCAGATGCCCTAGGTATACTAGCTTCTTCTGAAAAAACGAACATTTTTTTTGGTTAAGTTTTAGGTTGGCCTCTCTCAGCCGTCGGAATACTTCTCTCAAGTTTTCTATGTGTTGCTCTTTCGTTGCGCTTATCACTATGATGTCGTCTAAGTAGGCGAACGCATGGGGCTCCATCTCTGGGCCTATTACCGTATCCAATGCTCTCTGAAAAGTCGCACCGGCCGAATGCAAACCAAATGGCATGACCCGCCATTGAAATAGTCCTCGACCGGGCACTGTGAACGCAGTGTACTCCCTGCTGCTCGCCGCCATCGGAATTTGCCAGTAACCGTGCTTCAAGTCCAGCGTCGAAATGTAACGTGCGTGCCTCAACTTTTCCAGTATGTGATTTATCCTGGGTACAGGGTATGCATCCGGTATAGAGTGTGCGTTAAGCTGCCTGTAGTCCACGCACATCCTCCACTCGTTCGTCTTCTTGCGGACGAGCACTATGGGCGCGCTGTGTGGGCTGCGTGACGGCTCGATTGCCCCCGCCTCTATCAGTTCGTTCACCTGTTGGTCGATCACACGTTGCATCGCCGGATTTTTGGGGTAGTACCTCTGCTTTACCGGCTTGTCATCCCTCATGACGATCCGATGCTCGGCTACGTTGGATACGCCCTTAAATCCCTCGAAGAGCTGCAACTCTGTCCTTAAAAACTCCTGCGCGGCTGGTTCCAAGTCCGCTGGCCACACCGATTCCTGCGCGGCCTCTTCCTCCGATGATGATCCTGCTTTAGGGTCTCCCTGTTGCGGCGCCTCGGCTCCTGCACTTTCCACCTGGCCTAGCGATGGCTCCTTGACGACTGTGACTGCGTCTCGGCCAGCCCCTTGCTTGGCTAGCGTGGTATCCTTGCTGCGATGCGTCCCCAGGACAGTCTCTCGCTTCTTGCCTCCTTCTGGCCCTAACTCGGCCGTTTCGATCGCCTTGGCTGGCGCATCGGCGCACTTCAGTATCAGCATCGCCTCACCGCACTGCATAGTCGTCCCCATCTTGCATAGAAAATCCATCCCCAGGATAAGACTGTCTAACATGGATGGCATTACGAGCATGTCCATCGGCACTTCTTTGCTGATCAACTTGACTTTGACTCTCAACAGTTTACTAATTGTTACCTTTGATCCATCTGCTAAGTGAGTATTCGCGGTCACTGCGAACACTTCCCCCTTTGCCTTTATCTCCTCAAAAAAACTTTAGCTCACGAAGCTTCGTGATGCCCCTGTATCAACCGTCGCCTTCGCCACTCGGTCCCCGACCTTCACCATGGCGACTATGCGACTGTTCTCTACTCTGAGAGGACATTCTAATTTCGGGACTGACTCGCGCCGGCGCCCATCCGATCCCGATCCGGATGACGCGGCTGCCCGTTTCCTGCTCTCCTACCGCAACATGCCAAATCGCTCACGCCTTGAGCACCACACTGTCTACAGAATACCACCTTAGGATTTGGGCATTCTCTGGCAAAGTGTCCCCCTTGTGAGCAGTTATAGCACACGCGACTCACGACTGCCGACCTAACCTGTTCATGCCCCATCATGTTGTTCGAAATTTCATCGCGCCTGGTGACGGGATGACTACCAATCTCATTTCGTGCTAACGGTACCTGTGCTGGCGGGCTCCTAAACGGATTAGGCGGCTTGGCGGGTGTGTCCATGCCACCGGACCTACCCTGATACCCAAGAGCCCTTGTCTGATTGTACCCCGTCTCCCCCTGGAACTGACCCGGGATGCTTTCAAACTCTGAGGCTATCTGTGTTAGCTGAGACAAGTCTGTAAAATCACTCCGTCGAATATATAGGCGGTACTCCCGAGAAAGATTCTCATATACTCTTTTCAGCTCCTGCTCAGGGGTATAACTGGCGTGCCGCATTAATCTCTTCAGGTTGACTAAATATTCTTTATACCCTTCCCCTACACGTTGTCAGCGGGCCCTGATTTCGTCCTCTAACCTGTCGAAGTATTGGGGAGGCAGAAAGAATCCTAAAAATTCCCTTTTGAACGTTCCCCAAGTTACGTCCCTTAATCCGCTCGTTGAGAACCAACTACCTGCCATGCCCGTCAAAGCCTCGCTCATCGCTCTCGGTATGCGGTTCAGATCTATATCGTACGTTTGGGCGCGTTCCTCCAATGTCTCTATAAACGCGAGCGGGTCGGAATAACCATCAAACTTAACACCCCATTTCCTAACCTGATCAGGGACGACCATGTAATGCCGGTGACTGTTAGCGAGCTCGTACATTGGCCTGCAATCCGCCTGGCCCTCCTGGGTACTAGTCATGGACGGTCCTACGGGCGGCACTACATGTACATTCGGGGTCAATCCAGCTATGTATCCGCCAACGGCCGGTGCAAACCGCACGTGGCTGGGTGATGGTGGCAATTCTCCTGATGACCCTGATAACGCCAACAAATCGGATTCCGATTTTTGTCTGGGTCGCGCCCCTTCACTAATGACAGTGGGCGGGACGGGTGACCCTCGGCTCTTGGCGAACTTCCGCTCCCATTCGCCCAACCGGTTCCAGGTCGACGAACTATGGCCCCCCAATTTTATCAAGTCACATACCCGTTTCCGTAAATATTCTACCTTGCCGGCGCTTTCCATGTTTAGTTCCTGAGCGATTCGTTCCAGATCCTCCTTCCGGCAGTGGTATACCCATCCTAGACTCACGCCCGGGTTGTCGCATCCTTCTTCTTCTACGCTTTTGTTGTACTCCACGCGCGCGTGATCTACGGGGTATGACCGCGTATGTCCGACTATCACAATCTATACTTGTTAGTAATATGTTTGGGGTTTTTACTTCCAAATTATATTACTCCTCTTTTGCTTGGGTCCCTGCTCGGGCGCCACTTGTAAATTAGTTGTTTTGCCGGGGTACAGATCTCAGTCTGTCCACGGCCCACGTCACAAGATATTTATATTTAACATCAAGGGACGCTCGCGAAATGTAGGTAAGCGTTGTGATGTTCGACCGGTGTCTTAAGATAAGTACAGCAAACGAATGCCTCAGCGGTTAGGGGTCGTACAAGGTCAACCTTTGTACTGTCGCCTCCAGCCGCGCAAGTCGCGCAGTCGCTTTGTTAAACGCCGACCACCGATTTCTTTAGCGCGTCAACCCTCTGCCCAGCATCAGTAACTCCCAAGCAAAACGCGCATGTCTTTCTTTTAAATCATAATTTCCTTTCATGTGTATATTTAAACTTTCTCATTCTGCTTATACTTCGACTTCTATTATTTCTAACCCGCGGCCGCGTCTGCTCGGCTGTGAACTCTATTACCTACTTGTCTAACTTCTCACGCCGTTTAACATTCCGCGATCGCGTCTTTGCTCTTGCGCATCCTCTTTTCAACTAACTTGCTGGTCTCGCCCTTTAGGTCAGCGCGCTTCTTGTATTCTGGTTCGCGACAATTTGTCGCGTGCCGCGAACGTGCGGCCGATCGTCACTCTTTTGTCGCCGGCTTCGCTGCCCGGCTCTCTTGCTGTGCTGTGACGTACTGCTGTACTTGCGTTTGTTCTTCTCCTCCGTTCGAGTTTATATTACTAGCTTATACATATTTTGCCAACAGCTCTATATCTATTCATTTCATTATAATTCTCGTGACTTATATAGTGATACCCAATGATAGGTAAACAGTATTTATAATGATTAAACAATAAGTAATGATTAAATAATAAGTATGTAAGTAATGACTAAATGATAAGTATGTAAGTAACAAAGTTTCGTACGTAGTTCATGGTACGTATTTAGTATTAGGTAGTAATTCTTTATAATTTCATTTCATAAGTGTTTCTAATCTTAAGTCTATATGTGTAGGAGGCTCCCGCCGGGCCTACTTCACAGTAACAAAAATAGATTTGGATACAGAAGATTTAAAAACAACTTTTTGTGTTCGGTCACACAAGTACTCAGAAAGCCACGACAAGAGTTTCGCTGGAAATCCAATAATATTTAATTTTTTGAGCAACAAAGAATGGCTTACGGAATCGAATGCCTTACTAAAATCTGTATAAATGACGTCAGTCTGCATTTTATCCCGAAACCCTTTGACAACAATTGAGGTGAACTCAAGAAGGTTAGTGGTAGTAGATCTTCGCCTAACAAAACCGTGTTGATAAGGGTATAAAATTAAACAACATAAGTGCTGCAATTGAGAGCATATAATTTTTTCAAAGATTTTCGGAATGGCAGACAACTTGGATATACCCCAATAGTTTTTAACGTTAGACTTTGAAGAATTTACCATATACCAGGAAACACAGCTGAGTCAACCGATAAGTTAAATAATTTATGTATAGGTTTACAAAATGAATCCGCACAGTATCTAAGTATACAACCTGGCACTCCATCTGGACCGGGCAAGAAGCCTGGTTTGCTAGAGTTAAGGTCACTAGGCAGCGTAAACTCAGTTTTAACTGGGACATAAATGCAAGTTGACGTTTGCAACTATATGAACTCGATGAGTATACTGATTGAAAATACTCCGCAAATAGATCAGCCACTGCTTGATCGGAACTTGATTTTGTATTATCTAGGTAAGCCGAGGATGGCATGCATGAAGATTTACGTTTTGAGTTAACAAATTTATAAAACTGTTTCGGATCGAGCGAAAAGTTGTATCTGCAACGATTGAGATAATTGTTATAACAAAAAGTGTTTACAGAAATAAAATTTGACTTTGCTATTATATACGAGGATAAATCTATAGTATTTCCAGATTTTTTAAATTTTTTATAGGATCTTGTTTTTAAGTTTTTTAATTTTGAGAGTTCCCTAGTAAACCAAGGTGGTTTATTTTCACTTGAAGGAACAGTGAGGGGAACACATATATCCAAATGCGAATTCAAGGTCCTGTAAAAAATGGTGATGGCAGTTTCTATATCACTACAACTACTACTACAGACCAATTAGTATGCTGAAGAAGGTCATTCAATTTAGTAAAGTTAGTTTTAGGAAAACTACGGGTCTTTAAAGAATTGTTAGATGCTAGTTGTTCATAAATGAACACGTTTGCAATAGAGCCGACTCTCGCCTTCCGCGACTATCGGCCAAAATATCATACAGTCCACTAGAAGAAATATATATTATCGTTAAAATAGCCATAGCGCATGTCCGTCATGCATGATCCTAAGTAAATACATGCAGATAACATGCACAAGCGCGAAGATAATTAAGAGATAATAAATGCACTACATTGGAAGCAGCAATTTACCAGCTGCTGATAATATAATAAAACAAATAATATCGCGGATCCGTTGCCTGCATTGTAAACGATCCTGCCGAGCCTGCCTGCGCGCAGGTCAGTAAAAATCAGCAATGTTAATAGAGTTTATTATCTTGCAGGAGATAATAAGCGCATAGAAATTAAGACACTTTGTTAGGTATACAAGGCCTAGGATTTTAAGAATAAAATTCAGTATGAAAATTATACTCAATAGAACAACTTCGTGTGTTCATTTGGTCAATCGAGCAGGATTCTCTATTTTTGCTTCCCCCACCAGTGGTAAGGGGCAAACAACAGACTAACCCAGCCAAACTTGAGTTTTTTAAAATCGCAGTGTACCATTTTGGTTTTGCAACTCTAATCTTACAAATTAGAGCAGCTTAAAAAACCACAATATTAAGTGACCTGCCGGTATCAGGTATTAGTGCACAAAATAGTGACAGTCCGTCGCTACATTCAGACCTGCTGATACCTGATATTAGGGCACAAGAAGTCGCAGCCGACAGCGCTATTTGAGAGCACCGAACAAAAAGTCGCAGCCGACAGCGCTATTTAGAGCGCACCATAGAATTGGGGCCACGCACTCGACGCTCCAGACGACATCGCTCTGCGACCGGCCAGCCCCAACACCCATCCCCGTCAAGGCAACAGTTCAACGCTTCAACGCCCATCAACGAATTTATTGTGCCGCAATCTCCTGCAACAGTACCAGCAACAGCAACTGCAACAGTACCAGCAACAGTACCAGCAACAGAAACTGCGACAGTATCAACAACAGCAATTGCGACAGTATCAACAACAGCAACTGCAGCAGCAGCAACAACAACAAACAAGACGTAGCAGACAGCGCCACCTAGAGCGCCCATCGAAAAGCTGCAAAAAACGAGCTGCAACGCCTCGCAAGCTTATCAAGGAGAGACCAAGGGTGAGCTAGACGACAATTAAAATAATTTTTTATTATTCATTTTTGTTAATTATAAGAATCAATAATACAAATTAGTAAAAATGTCAGAATTATTAATGCAAATTTTGGAGAGGCAAGCTCTAATATATAAGACTGTAAAGGATCCAAATAAGGTTTTCTCTGCAGAAAAGCTTCAGACTCTTCTGCAAGAAACTAAAACAAATCATAAAAATTTACTCAGTATAGGAGTATTCAAGCATGATTACTTCACTAATAAAATTTATAATACATTGATAAACTCAATAGAGGAGCTAATCAGTAAACTAACTGATAGTTCCAAGACTCTATTGTTAGAAAAACCAAAATATGTAGTAGCAACACAACATGACGAGCAAAAAGCTAATATAGAAATTCTGGAAAAATTTCTACAGGAAGTACAGGATGAAATTGGATTAGGAAAAGTAGGAGTATTCTTTCTTAGAAAACAGAAGCTAAGAAGACTCTGGAATAAAATAGAAATTTCAAAAGACAGTATCCTCTACAAAAAAGTAGAGGAATTGTCATTTGAAGTAGAAGATACCCTTGCAGTATTAGATGATAGGCAGCTTCCCCAGAAAATTGAGCCTACCGCTTACACAAGCTTACCTTCATTTCCGAAAATTGAAGTACCCACCTTCAATGGCGATCCAAAAACCTGGGACTTGTTTTCGGATTTATTTGTTGAACTAACTAATTCAAGGCAGGATTTGACTCCAACCCTTAAATTTAATTATTAAAAGGCTTCCTTACGAGGAGATGCCAGAAATATGGTTGCACACCTGCTTACAGGTGCGCAGAACTATGCAGCCACTTGGGAGTTATTAGCCTAGAGGTACGAAAACAACAGGGAGATATTCACTGAACAAATGAATCGGTTATTAGATTTTCCAGTGTTAAATTCAAATTCAGCTAATCAGGTAAAGAAATTTATTGATTCTATAAATGAATCAATACACCTGATTAAGACAAAGGGAAAAATAACGGAAGAATCAGATCCAATATTTGCCCATATAATAATCAGGAAATTCGATAAAGAGACACTTAAGGCGTATGAGATTCATACAAAGAAATCAAAAGAGATTCAAGAGTTTGAAGACGTTCTCAATTTCCTGGACCAAGTTCTATCCTATCAATTATCATTGTTTGAAGAAGACAAAAACTTTGTCAAAAAACCAAACAGCGTTTTTTCTAAGGGACAACTTTGTCCGATATGTAAAAAAAATGGACATGACATTTTTAAATGCTTCACCTTTGAAGCGATGAAGCCTAAAGATAGGATAGAGGCAGCTAAAAAAGTAGCTTTATGCCTTAACTGTTTAAATCACTCAGATAAATAATGCCATGTTCACACTATGAAAAGTTAATCACGTCAGTACGATAATCAACTTGCGATAAACTTATGCGTTCACACATCAAACAGCTGTTTCGCACAAGATTAAGTTTAACAGCTGTTTGTTTACATTTATAAATCAAGCAAACTGAATAGCAAACAGCAGAAAAAATCTAAATTAAAGAAAAGTGAATAAAGATGGCGCCAAAAGTTATTCAAATTATATTTTATATGATAAGAATTTTTGATATGGCAAAAATAATGGAGGATCTGCTCAAAACATCAAAACGTGAAGTAAAAGCCAAACTTCCGCATTTCTACCGCCATTTCCTCGTAGATGTGCGAGTTTTTTCTGGCAGATCGCAGATGTTGCAATCTGCTCTGCCATATTTCTATGAGGCCAATTTCTGCCCCATCGCACCAATTAACTCTTTTTTTTTGCTGCCATTACTTCTTTGTTCTTTTTGTGACAGATAACAGCTGTTCGCATATGATTACTTCTAGCAAATTTAAGTTTTTTCATAGCAATCAGCTTTGAAATATGCAAAAACAGCGCCATCTGTGGTTATTGTTAAACAAACACAGGGTTGCACTCCAATAAACATCATGATTAAAAGTTAAACACGTCAGTGAAGTGATTACGTTTGACAGTTCTTGTATGAGTTAAACGCGCGTTTACAAGATGATTAGCGCTTAAATCACGTCAACGACGCTAATCACGTGATTAACTGGTATATCAGAACATGGCATTAGACTGTAAATCAAAAACGATCTGCAAATTTTGTAACAAAAAACACAATAATTTACTTCACATTAACGGCAGTTCAAATGTAAATACATGTGTATCTGCAGGTCAAGCACTATTAGCTACAGCCTTAGTTTATATAAAAGCAAAAAATGGGAGATTTGGACAATTAAGAGCTTTGATAGATAGTGGATCCCAGACCACCATAATCTCAGAAGGAGCTGCTCAGATTCTAAAATTACCCAAAATCAAAACCAACACCAAAATTAGTGGAGTGTCTGCCACTGGTGCAATGGTAGCCAAAAACAAACTAAAAATAAGTTTAATAAAATATAAAGTTACCAAGGAACTCTTAAAAACGGAAGCAATAATTCTGCCAAATTCAATGAGAGCCCTGCCAAGCGAGTCTTTAAAAATAGACACGTCGCGATGGCAAAAACTTAAGCTAGCCGATCCCAATTTTGATAAGCCCAGTCGAGTTGACTTAATAATTGGTGCCGATTTATATTCAAGTATAATACAGCGGGGAATAGTGAGACAAGATGGTCTGCTTGGTCAATACACTGACCTGGGTTGGATCATCTCAGGGTGTTCAAAATCAAAGGGCAAAAATGCTATAGTAGCATCCACTTTTGAAACTGTTGAGCTAGATAGATTTTGGGAGCTTAAAGAAGATTCAAAAGAAAACGAAGAATGTCCAATTTTTGAACAGAACTTCAAGCAAACCACCAAAATAGATAGAAATGGAAGATATACAGTATCTATACCATTCAAAGAAAATAAGGAATTGGGAAATTCAAAAAAACAAGCTAATGCAACAGCCTTCAGAAGATTTACATCTAGAAGGGGCAAATGTGCCAACATATATTCTGACAATGGCACAAACTTTGTTGGTGCAGCTAGAAAATTAGATAAACAACTGCGAGAAGCAATTAAAGAAAATGCACAGATTACCCCTATTCTAGCAAAAGACCATATTAAGTGGCATTTTATTCCCCCGGCAGGACCTCACTTTGGAGGTATTTGGGAAGCTGGTGTGAAATCAGTCAAATATCATTTGAAGCGAGTAATAGAAGAATCTAATTTAACATACGAGGAATTCTCCACCTTACTAAGCCAAGTTGAGGCAATATTGAACTCACGGCCTCTTTACTCATCAGGAGAAGATGTTGACGATAATGAGGTTTTAACACCTGGTCACTTCTTAATTGGGAGACCAATGATTGGCGTAGTTGAAGCACAGAATGAGGGGAAAATAGGAGCTCTGGACAGATGGGGATTGATCCAAAAGTTCCGAAAAGATTTTTGGAAAAAATGGAAAGATGACTACTTGTATACGCTTCAGCAGCGAAACAAGTGGAAAGTAGAGAATGAAAACCTAGAAAAAGGGCAAATAGTTCTCATTAAAGATGAATGCTGCCATCCAGCTAAGTAGCCGTTGGGAAAAAATGAGGAAACTCACCCAGGCCAAGATAAAAACGTCAGAGTAGTTAAAGTAAGGACGGCAGAAGGTTTGGTAACAAGACCAATTAGCAAAATATGTCCTTTAAGAAATATAAAAGCAGATAAACATGAGGCCAATCATGGCCGAACAAAAAAAAGTAGTATGCCAAAGTTAGGACTTATACTGGCCATGTTGATGTTAATGCTCTGCTGTCAAGTTTCAAATGCACTTCCAGTGTCAAATGCAACAAAAAAACTGGAGTGTAAAAGAGATCAACAGCACAGCAGCAATTTATTTAGACCCAATGGGAGAGGTAGAGATAAAGGCCTCTTCCTGGGAACTAATAATTTACTACAAGATGGAGGCATACTTTAAAATGTTAGATAAAGGACACGAGCTAATGCAAAAAATGCAAAACCTTTGCAGTAGACTCATTTCCTCTAGGGATCGCTGTGAGAGGCATGAATATATATCATCGTAAAAATAGCCATAGCGCATGTCCGTCATGCATGATCCTAAGTAAATACATGCAGATAACATGCACAAGCGCGAAGATAATTAAGAGATAATAAATGCACTACATTGGAAGCAGCAATTTACCAGCTGCTGATAATATAATAAAACAAATAATATCGCGGATCCGTTGCCTGCATTGTAAACGATCCTGCCGAGCCTGCGTGCGCGCAGGTCAGTAAAAATCAGCAATGTTAATAGAGTTTATTATCTTGCAGGAGATAATAAGCGCATAGAAATTAAGACAATTTGTTAGGTATATAAGGCCTAGGATTTTAAGAATAAAATTCATTATTAAAATTATACTCAACAGAACAACTTCGTGTGTTCACTGGTCTAAGGTTAAAAAGTTCAAAGGAAAGTTCTAAATTTGGATGGTAGATATCTTCAGGAAGCACTAGAGGGGATACTCTACTAACATTACTACAATCAGAAACGAATATCAAATCTAACATTTTATTACTACTGTTATGCACCCTGTTAACTTGTGATAGGCCTAACTCTTAAAGGCCCTCGATAAAATCATCAGAAGAGGCCGGTAATTGCGCCGAAGATGTGTCATTCACAGACCATACAACATGTGGCAAATTAAAATCACCAAATAAGTTGATCAATATCCGTCAACAACGACGCAACAAGTTGCAGGGCATTCAGATGGGATATGTAAATGTTATTATAAGAATTGGGAGGATTATTTGAGCAAGTAATATACAATGAGCGGCCGCTACATAATATTGTCACACAAAGAAACTCTTTACCCGGATGATCATGGGAATGAATCTGTTCAGAGGAAATACAAGAGTCAACAGCTATGAGAACACCGTCCCCTTGCGGGAGGTGCGATCGCATCTGTACAAGTTATACTTATTAGGCAAAACGGAATAATCAGATATATTAGGTTTTAACCAGGTTTCTGTGAATGCAACTATCTGTGAATCAAAGGACAAGCTGTTTACATAAAGTTCAGAAAGTTTAGTGTTAAGGCCTCGAACATTTTGATAGACCAAGCTAACTACTTTTATTAGTTTTTTGCCGTCGAAGTTGAGGCAACAGAATGGATAACAGGCGGTGCACTACTGATTCTTATACCATTATTAACATTGTTTCGCCGATTAACATACTCCTTTACCACGAGCTTTGGTGGCCAAAACTTTTCAGAACAAATTGTTGCGAAAAGTTCGGGCGGAACACTCAGCTTGAATGAAGATATGCTCCGGGCATGTTTAAACTTAAACTTTTCAACATTAATAAACGGGGAGTCAATTTTACTTTTAACATAGGCACTCACATCATCCAACGAAGTGTCGGATGCTAGCCTAGACACGAATATATATTTGTTGATAGGCACAACAACAAGAGGTTTGGGGGCCCCAAGTGTACCTATAGTAGATTTAAAAGGTACGCATGCTGTTGATAATGAGGGTTCATATCGGGGTTGCGAGCAGGCGAATTAAATAACATCAATGGGCTTGTTAATGTGCCCATTGGAGGATTTACACAGGGGGCTAGAAGAGGTTTGATGGGTAGGGTAGGTGGAGTTTTGAGCGAATTACAATCCGAAGCCTTTCTTCGCTTCGGAGATTCTACCATTACCCTGCCATTTTTAAAATTCGACTCTAGCTCTTTGAAAGATACATGCAAGTTGTTAAACGCAACCTGCATAGTTTTAAAGCCTGCGTCTGTCTGCCTTATGAACTTTGAAGATTCATTCACCACTTCTCTACAGGGCTCACAATACCAATTCAAGCCAGTGTTTGCGAGTAAGCAGTCTCTAATTTTGGCTGTAAAGCCAAAACATTTCAAATTGATCATGTTATCACATAATCTACATAAAATGAAGTCTTGGTTGTTTGACCCAACCAATTTGCAACTTGAACTGCAGCAAACAAGCATATTGATAATAATTTAATAAATAAAGAATGACCTAGAAAAGTTGATATGCTTTATCAAACAAAAAGTAGAGTGCTAGAATGAAGTAAGAAAGTGACAATGCAATGAGCACTATAGAAACGGTAAAAATCAGAAGAGCGCTTAAGCGAGAGAGCGTGAGCACGCTAGCAGATTTATATATATAAAATATATGTATGTATATACGTTTGTTTTTTATATTTCAAAGTTCTACTGCAAATTAAAATGAGATTTAAGTCGACAATCAATTGATTTGCGATCACTGCCAGAATTGTTTACCAAATAAAACCAATTAAAGCTCCGTAAACACACACAAGAAAACAATGTATTATTGAGAGCACTCAAAAACTTAACCGTCACCAACGAAAGACAAAAGCTTTTCGAAAAGTAAGTCTTAAATTTCAGAATTTTAACCGTTGTTTAGATGTACCATTTGTAGTGTATGCAGACTTCGAGTGTATACTAACCCCCCTCAATTCAAAAGTAAGCGATAATGTTACAGCTACATCTTTACATGTGCCTATAGCATTCTCGTACTACATCAAGTGCTCATTTGACCCATCCTTAGACAAGTTTGTATTAGAGACAGGTAAAGATGCAGGTGTTAAATTTGTCACATCTCTCATCAGAGATGTTACTGAGATTTATACCTTTTACCTCTCTAGTATTAAACCTATGGCAATGAGTGCAGTGGAGGAAGCCAGTTTTCAAAATACAGTAAATTGTCATATATGCAAGAAAATGTTGGGGACCGACCGAGTACGGGATCACTGTCATTTAACTGGTCATTATAGGGGTCCAGCTCATAATGTTTGCTTAATTAATTATTAAATTGCACCTTTTGTTCCCGTATTTTTCCATAATTGCTCGCGGTATCACTCCCATCTTTTCGTGAGAGAACTTAACAAAGAATTTATTGCGTAGAAAGGGAGTTTTTCCATATGAGTTTTTGGACTCAGAAAGACAACTGTCTGAAACCTGTCTACCTCCAAGGGAGAAGTTCTTTAACTGTTTGACTAATAAAGAATGTTCGCCTGAGGACTATTTACATGCACAACATATTTGGAAAGTTTTCAACTGCCAGTCATTAAAAGAATATATGGAGCTTTATCTCAAAAAAGATTGTAAACTCTCTATTTATTCGTAAAACGATTAACGATTATATTTATATTTAATGTTTCTTTTCTTGGTTTCACACAATTGCGTGCGCTTGGCATCAGGGGAACCAGAAAAGAGAGCGAGATCAGTTAAGTGTGGCCAAACCACACTTAACACTTAAAAACTTAACACTTTAAACTAACATCGGTACTTAAATACTATCTTATAATATATCGATACACTAACATAAAATAGAGAGGTTTAACATAAATACAATAACATAAATACTTTACAACTCGGCCGTCCTGACAACGGAATCGACCTCGATTCCACGTACAAGGCTAAGCGCCATACCAGACGGTGGGTATTGCCTGCGGTCAGACGTCAAAAGCACACTTTTCATCAGGAGTAAGTCACAATTTTAATTTTGCTGACTCCAGCACACCGTCATATGGAAGATGTGTGAGCTGGGCGCCTTCGACATCCCGGATGACATACCGATCATTCGGAAGTTTCTTATGGATGACATAGGGACCACGGAATCGCTTAATGAGTTTTTTGTTTACACCAGCCGTCGTATCAACATTTTTGATAACGACAAAATCACCGTCTTCAAAATCAACGGCAGGGCGATGATATTTATTAAAATACTCTGTGTTATATTCTTGAGATTTGACAATATTCTGCAGGACAGTCTTACGGATATCCACTGGGGACACTTCCACAGTAAACCTATCATCTAAACGCTCAGTCAGCTCATCTATAACAGTGCCACGCTGTTCGACGCCAAACAGCAGGAGGGAGGGTGCAAATTTAGTTGTGGAATGGACAGAATTATTCAAGGCGAGCTCAATTTTCGGAAGTTGTTTTACCCAATCGGCATGGTCGAATGTTTCAGCCAATTAAGCAAGCATGGGACCTAAGACACGGTTGACACGTTCTACTTGACCATTAGCCCGAGGGGAGGCAGTGGCATTCTGGACATGGACTATATTTTGAGATTGCAGGAATTCAGCAAATTCGGCGGAGGTAAAGCATGTACCTCGATCAATAATGATTCGGCGGGGTCGACTATAGTTGGAAAAATACTGCGTTTCTAGGGTGTGACATGCTTGCCGGGAACTAGTAGTAGCGGCAGGGTACAATTTGACAAACTTCGTAAAGGCATCAATAACGACTAACAGATATGTTTTCCTGGACTGTATGGACGGAAGGGGTCCTAAGTGGTCGATATGAAGAGTATCAAACGGCAGAGGGATTTTCGGAATAACATGCAGAGTAGCCTTATTACTGTGAGCGGAAGGGGAATAGTAAATGCATTTGAGGCAGTTCTTAATGAAATTATTAACGTAAGATTTCATATACGAGAACCAATAATGCTTTTTAATCTGATACAGCATTTTTCAGTGGACAAATGACCTAACTTCTCATGCACTGTTCGTATGACATTGTTAATCATTTCGGCAGGGACATAAAGCTGAAGCGATATACGACGCCATCTTGCAACTCGAAACCAGCCAGCTCTTGGTTCTCCAAGACACTCCGAAGTTTGACAATTTCTGGGTCACGATTTTGCGCCAGTTGTAAAAGGAAGTCTAGGTTTACATCATCAACATAAGCAACAGTGTCCAGTCTACTAAGTGCATCAACATGTGGCATACAAGTACTGGACCGATGTACAATGGTATAATTATAGTTTTCCAATAGTAAGGCAATTTTCGCGGAAGATCCACCATT
The DNA here is from genome assembly GCA_035044585.1 of Scaptomyza polygonia. Classification (NCBI taxonomy): domain Eukaryota; kingdom Metazoa; phylum Arthropoda; class Insecta; order Diptera; family Drosophilidae; genus Scaptomyza; species Scaptomyza polygonia. The sequence goes on from JAWNNU010002388.1 coordinate 73,628, forward strand.
CTTAAGAGTTAGTGCTAATGAATTACAATCTGTAATTATCTTAAACGGAATGAACTTCAGGTATGTCTCAAAACGCTTTAAGGCATATACAATAGCCAGGGTCTCTAGTTCATAACTGTGTAATTTGGATTCAGGGGCGGAAGCGGTTTTTGAAAAGTAACACACCGGGTGAAATTTATCATCAGTTTGTTTTTGTAGGAGCATCGCTCCGAAACCGGTTGAAATAGCATCACAATGTAGTTCAGTTTCTGACTTCGGGTTGTAAATAGACAGCACAGGTGACTCGATCAGTTTAGACTGCAGTGTTCGGAAAGACTTAAGACACGTAAGGGGCGTCTTTTTTCAGCAGTCGCGACATTGGATAAGCGATTTTGGCAAAGTTGTGTACAAAACGGCAGAAGTAAGAAAAGAGACCCAGACAGCGTTCCAATTCTTTCCTATCCCGAGGTTCTGGCAGATTCTCTATTGCTTGAAGATGAGCTGGTTCCGGGGTGATACGGGAAGAGTTCGCTAAATACCCCAAATACTCTAACTCTTTGTGCGCAAAATGACACTTTGACAATTTAAGTTGTAGCCCATTCACTCGTAAGGTATAAAGTGTCTCCTTGAGCACTTGCAGATGGGTTTCAAAATCACTAGATGCAATTAAGATGTCGTCCATATAAATCACTAGTTGACCTCTATTGGTTAAGTCCTTCAGCACAAAGTACACAAATCTAGCGAAAACTGGGGGACCATTGCGTAGTCCAAACGGCAAGCGAACGTACTCAAATTGTCCGTCGGGTGTTACAAAGGCAGTGTATTTTATCGAATCAGCGTGCATTTTGACATGGTGAAATCCACTTTCTAAATCTAGTACAGTAAAGAACGATTTACCCCCCAGATGTTCGACACAATCCTCTAACAGCGGAATATGGAAGTAGTCACAGACGGTAATTTTGTTCAGCGGGCGATAATCAACACATTTGCTTAAGGTATTATCTTTTTTTCTCACGGGCACTATAGCGGAAGCATAAGGGGAACTACTATGACGGATAATGCCGGCATCTAATTATTCACCACATATCTGGCGGACTTCGTAGCGCTCGTGTTGGGATAGTCGGCGGGGACGGCAGAAAATGGGGGTCAGACTTGTCAATTCGATTTTCATCTCGTAACTGGTAGGTTTAATCAGATCTGAAGGGACATCAACATGATAGGCGGAAATAACAGACTGCAGCTTTGCAGCTTGTTCTGACGGCAGGGTAGACTCTATATTAAACTCATCCTCATTAACAACAGGTAACTCAATTGCATTAATAGCCGCTAGGGCATCACTCAGCGAATGTTCAGACATGACGGAATTATTTATCTCAGTGGTACACGATCGTGATGCGGCAGGCATAGATTAATTTTCATTAAGCGACCGTGTTGGCTCTTTTGGGATTACTGTGCGTTTGACATCTGTTCTACAAAAATCAAGTAAATTAAGGACAGCAGTGAGTTTCATGTTACAATTTACTTGCGGTTTATTAAACGTTAACAATTGACTTCTTGAGTATTTCATTTTTAATTTACAAAGCTTAATATTCATTTTATCAAAGAAGTCTCTGCCCAAAATCATTGGCAGATCTGTGGCACTGTTAGGCAGTACATCACATGTATGTAATACTGTTTGATTAAGTAGGCGGATGGTACATGGGACTTTTCCGAACGACACCAGTTGACGGTTTCCTAAACCACGGCAGTTCAACGGTGTTTGTTTAAATTTAAATACGGAAGGCACCTCGGATTGTCGAATAAAACTTTTAGGACTACCCGAGTCAAGGAGAGAAAAAATCTTTGTAAACTCACTGCTTTTCACTTGATTTGACACAAAGGCAACACTCACCATCTGTAGATGTTCAATTTTATCAACTAACGTATCCCCGCAGCTCGTATGGGTGACGTCGTCAGCAGCGGCAGCATTGGAAGCGTTGGCGTTCATCACCTTAAACGGGCAGTTTTTGTAGATGTGGCCCGTCTTCCCACACTTAAAACACGAGTTGGCTGCTTCTTGCACTGCGACTAGTAATGCCCGAATTGAGGGCAATTGTAACAGCGTATCTCACTCGCGGCAGTTGTGTACGGCAGGGGGACACTCTGGACGGCAGGCGGTCGAGGAAGAGGCTGGGTTACCGCATTTACTTGTCTGTTGGCGCTGGATTGGATGCACCGTCTCTCATACCGACCCAGCAGCGTCTTAAGATCACCGATGGTACGGGCTGCGTAGAGCATACCCACTGCCGGAGAGTTGTCCATAAGCCCGTCGATTATTAGGTCAACCAATTCGGACTCTGGAATCGACCCATTCATTGCCATCTCCTGCATCTCAATGGCGTATCTCAGATATCCCTCTCCAGGCTTCATGCGTCGATTTCGAAGCGCCGCATAAGCTTCCTCGGTACGCACCGTTAATGTGCGCATGAGGGCTGCTCCTGTTTCTTCTAATGACCGACGACATATAACCTGTCGCAGGGGGTCATCCAGTTGGAGTATTTCACAGGCGTCCTCCAAGTCGCTGATCCACTTGTTTACATCGTAAGCGTTGTCTGCCGAAAACCGCGGGACCATGGACTCGATCACACTAATGTCTGTTACCCGCTGACTGGGTACGCCAGGAGACACACCGATCTCCTGTTGCAAACTCGCAATTTGCTGTTGCGATTCCAAGACTTCCTTCTGTTTACGTAAGTTAATGCACGTCCAGGTTCAAAGACACGGTAAGCGGGGTGACCGCCAGAACAGCAGACTGCAGGGCAGCAGCCGGAACATATTAAGGCAAGTTTGACGCTGAAACGGTAGACGGCGAGGCAGCAGCAGGAGCATATGAGGGCAAAGTTGACACTGAAACGGCAGACAGCGAGGCAGCAGCAGGAGCATATGACGGCAAGTTTGACGCTGAAACGGCAGGCAGCGAGGTGGCAGCAGGAGCATATGACGGCAAGGTTGACGCTGAAACGGCAGGCAGCGAGGCGGCAGCAGATCTGCTCGACGGCAAAGGTGAAGCTGGGACGGCAGGCAGCGAGTCGGCAGCAAGAGCATATGACGGCAGAGTTGACGCTGGAACGGCAGAAAGCGAGGCGGCAGCAGGAGCATATGACGGCAGAGTTGAGGCTGAAACGGCAGACAGCGAGGTGGCGGCAGTAGCATATGACAGCAGAGCTGACGCTGGAACGGCAGGCAGTGAGTCGGCAGCAGGAGCATATGACAGCAGAGTTGGCGCTGGAACGGCAGGCAGCGAGTCGGCAGCAGGAGCATTTGACAGCAGAGTTAACGCTGGAACGGCAGGCAGCTAGGCGGCAGCAGAACTGGTCGACGGCAAAGTTGACGCTGAGACGGCAGGCAGCGAGGCGGCAGCAGATCTGGTCGACGGCAAAGGTGAAGCTGGGACGGCAGGCAGCGAGTCGGCAGCAGACTTTGACAATTCTGACACTAGTTTGTGTATTTGTATTATCGTTGACAGCAGCGGCACTTCCCCATTGTGTGCCTTCAGCAGTTTCATCATTTCATCCTTATTCAGGCTCATTGTTGTAGATTGGGCGTTGAAAATTTATTGGGCGTTGGGCGTATCCCACTTCTGAGCTGTAAACTCTCTATTTATTCGTAAAACGATTAACGATTATATTTATAATTAATGTTTTTTTTCTTGGTTTCACACAATTGCGTGCGCTTGACATCAGGGGAACCGGAAAAGAGAGCGAGATCAGTTAAGTGTAGCCAAACCACAATTAACACTTAAAAACTTAACACTTTAAACTAACATCGGTACTTAAATACTATCTTACAATATATCGATACACTAACATAAAATAGGCAGGTTTAACATAAATACAATAACATAAATACTTTACAAGATGTTCTTTTATTGACTGATGTTTTTCAAAATTTTCGCGCAAATGTAAGAAAATTTATTCTCTTGATCCTGCGCATTATTATACTACACCCGGACTATCGTGGGATGCTATGCTTAAAACCACAGAGATAGAATTAGATCTTCTTACTGATATAGGTATGTTTAGGTTTATTCAGAATGGTATTAGAGGTGGTTTAGTACAGTGCACTATGGGGCATTATGCAAAAAACTGGCATTTAATCATTTTCTGAAAGTTCTAAAATTAATTGACTGTTAATGCAAATCTGTTGTAAAAACATTGAACTTTTATGTTGCATAGCAGAAATGTGTATTTAGAAAGAGATGTCCACCCGTAATTTTTGGTAAGAAAATTTAACTTTGCATAGACTTTTAAAAAAATTCTTGCAATTGTTAGTTGTATGTGTACCACCATTTTGTAGGCCTGTTAATTCCTAACCTAGCGCAACTAACCTAAATTTGCACTTTTTTACACTTTTTGAGAAATTAAATTTTTTAAGAAGCAACCTCACTATTTCGAATGCAGACTTGTTTGCAGTGTGGCGAAACAAGAAGTTCCACTATGATAAACAGAAGGCTGTTTATGATCTTATTACAGGATTGGTTGAAAAAAGCATTTTTGAGAAGAATGAAAGCTTTATAAAGGAAAAAGTTCGCATGTTTTGTGTAAATTTATCATTCATTTTTGATAAATGCGAAAGAAATGCAAATGTGTTTGCAGATAAGCATGCGAAATGGCTTAAGAGCAAACTTAGTTTTACCTTCAAGGTTAGATGTCACAAAAGCACTTCAAATATCAAATCACGTGGTCGTCCAAGAACTCCGTTTGTGGTTTAAGGGTCTAGAGGATAAAGAAAGGAAGCAGGCTGGCTAAATCGCAGGAAGCAAACGTGATTTTGCTAGTTCGGGCAGCCGGCAGAGCTGATAAGCGATGTCTTATAGATCTAGCATTCGTGATGAATTAGTAGAAGAAGAATGAGATGAACATATTTTTAACATAGACCTTGCAGATGAAGAAAATTCTGATTTTTATACAGATATAAAGTTTTGAGCACGATCTAGTATGAAAATTATCTTATTATAAAGTTAAACATAATTATGTTAAAGTTCCTTCTTACAACTAGCTATAATGAATAAAATAAAAAATAAAACAAAATGGGCGTTGATGGTGCCACGCCCACATTTGCAAAAAGAATTACTAAGGTTTAAATAGAATAGGAAAAAAACCGAACCAAAATATCTTGCGTGGTTCCCGAGAAATGCCAATTTTTCATATGGGAATTTGAATATTTACCGATTGTTCCTATGGGAGCTATATGATATAGTTAACCGATATCGATGATATTAGCAATACAATATTACAATATTAGAACTATGAAAACTTGCTTAACTGCCAGATTTGAACTTTATATGTTAAAAAGCAAAAAAAATACAAAACATATCTTTTGAAAAAAGGGCGGTGACACGCACACTTTATAAAAAACATTTTTTTGTGGTTCTTAAAACCCCAACGCAAAAGACCAAATCGAAATATCTCGCTTGGTTCCCGAGTTATTAATTAATGCCAGTTTTTTGGCAAAATGCCCCATAGTGCAGTGCTGCAAACGGTACTCCAAAGCCAACCACATGTATATGGATGCGTATGACGCAAGCAAACCATCCGAATATTTAATGTACCTGGATGCAAATAATTTAAATGGCTGGGCAATGTCTCAGAGTCTTCCATACACTGGTTTTCAATGGATGAGTGAGACTGAGATTACAGCATTAAATGTTGTTCATATAGAGGAAAATTCGGAATATGGCTACATTTTAGAAGTAGACCTTATTTATCCTGATTCACTACATGATTATCATAATGATCTACCCTTTTGTCCACGAAATCAAAAACCTACACCAGATGCAAAGGTGTGTAAACTTGTCGCTGATCTAAGATCAAAAACAAAATACCCTATTCATTACAAAAACCTTCAGCAGTGTTTACATAATGGTTTAATATTATCAAAAATACATAGAGTTTTAAAATTTAAACAGGCTCCTTGGCTTAAAAAGTATATTGATCTAAACACTTCCCATAGAACATTAGCGAAAAACTGTTTTGAAAAAGATTTTTTTAAACTGCTTAATAACGCAGTCTATGGGAAAACAATGGAGAACGTTGAAAAACGTAAAGATGTTAAAATTGTCACTTCGTGGGAATCCACAACACGCAATCAATTAGGGCCACGTTCGCTTATTGCTAAGGCTAGTTTTCATAGCTCTGCACAATTTTCTGAAGATATGTATGCTATTCAGATGAAGCGCCTCCATAATGTTTATGATCAACCAATGTATTTATGGTTTACAGTTTTAGAACTTTCCAAATGCCATATGTATGATTTTCATTATGATTATATTTAGCCTAAATTCCAAGAAAAAGTCACATTGAATTATATGGATACAGATTCATTCATATACTCGATACAGACTATAGATTTTTATGCAGATAGTGCTAAAGATGTTGAAATGAAGTTTGATACGTCTGAATACCCTGAGGAGTTAGCTAACTTATATGGGATTAAAAGGTGCAATAAAAAGGTTTTGGGTATGATGAAGGATGAGAACTGTGGTAACCGAATGCTAGAGTTTGTTGGTCTCAGAGCGAAAATGTATTCATTGTCTCTTGAGGGGTGTGGATATATTAAAAAATCTAAGGGTGTTAAGAAGTCTGCATTAGATAAGCTTACTATAAATAGTTATAAGGAATGTCTATTTGATAAAAAGATATTCAAAGATGATATGCTGTTATTTAGATATAAAATCCACAACTTATATACACATAAGATAAAAAAACTACTTTAACCTCTAATGACCATAAGAGGAAAACAAGGTCTGACGGTATTAATACATATGCGTGGGGTCATTCTAAAATTGATTCCCACATAACGTAATAACTTTATATAGGTGAAGTTTAAATAAAATAAAGTTTTTTATACATTTATTTATTTATTTATTGTTAGCTATGAAAATAAAATTAATTTAAAATAATTATAATAAAAATAATTAAGTTTAAAGTAAAATTTAAAATTATGTGTAGTTCTGAAAGTAAATTAAGGTTGAAAATATTATAAAGTTAACGTTAAAGCTCTGGGAAATTCAACAAGAAAATAAGTGGCCCAACATTTGTTGCGTGGATTGGGAAAAACCCAGAAAAACCCAATCAGACCAGTGGTAGATTAGTGATTAGTGGTTACGATTAGATAAGGCAGAAAGGATAGATCGTTTTACTACTGTAGTCGAGGTCTCCAGAGAGACAAGAGAATAAAGCTTGTTATAGTCAGAACATAATACACGAAATGGTTCATGAATTAAATAGTTTGTTAAGTAGTTATTTTGCCGGGGTACAGATCTCAGTCTGTCCACGGCCCACGTCACAAGATATTTATATTCAATATCGGGGGACGCTCGCGAAATGGAGGTAAGTGTCGCGATATTTGACCCGATGCGTCGAGAAAAGCGTAGCAACGAGCGTCTCAGTGGTCAGGGGTCGTACAAGGTCAACCTTTGTACTAACATTTCCGGTCGTGCAAGCCGCGCTGTCGCTTTATTAAATAACGACCACCGATTTCTTCGGCACATTTACCCTTCTCTTAACACTAGCAACCACAAAACAAAACGCGTGTGAGTTTTTCTATGATCATACTTTCCTTTTATTTTTTAAATCTTCTCGTACTTCTTGTGTCTTGACTTTTATTCCTACTTGTAACTCCTCTGGTGCGATCTTTTATTCCGCGACAGCGTCTGTTCGGTTGCGCGCTCTCTCACTCACTACTCTGCCGGTCTCGCACTTCAGGACAGCGTGCTTCTTTTTGCTCTTGCTCGCGACAATTTGGTCGCGTGCCGCGAGCGAGCCCTCACATCGTTTGTCGCCGGCTTCGCTGCCCGGCCCTCTTGCTGCGCTGCTTTCTCTTCCCTTATTCTAAGAGTAAATTGTAATTCCATTGTGTTTGTCTATTGTTGATTATTACTTAATCAATTAATTACTAATTGAATAACTTGTTGGCTTGTCTTAAGTATTTCGTTCATTTCATTTGATTTTTTCTTCTTAAGTTATATTCTTTGCCTTATGTCTATTAATTTGATGTCTTCATAACTCTTTCTTTGTCTTATATCTATTGATTGTTTGTGTTCATAAGCCTTATTCTATCTATGTATGTGAGGGAGGTTCACGCTGGACCTACTTCACAAGTTAATCGAGCAACGATCGAGGCTAAGGGGTAAAAAGATACGTGCGGATCTAATGGGAGCATTTAATTTTATTCGACTTAAAAGAACTGATGTGTCAATTTCACCTTTAAGTAGATTAGTGATAAATACTACACCATGCATAATTCTACGGTTCAACAGGAAAGGAAGATTGATTAAAAGAAGTCTATTTGAATAGGGGGGTAGGTCTATTCGAGGAACCCAGTTAAAACATCTAAGCGCAAACAGAAGAAATTTCCTCTGCACAGATTCAATTCTATCCTGGTGATTCCCGCATTGCGGGGACCACACACAAGATCCATACTCCAGGATGGGACGTACTAGGGATGTATATAGCGTTTTAGTGGTGTAGGGATCATCAAAATCTTTTGTCCACCGCTTGATGAAGCCAAGAACGTTTATGGCTTTATTGACCATCGACGATATGTGAGAATCAAATTTTTATTTGCTATCAAGAATGATGCCTAAATCTTTAATTTCAAAAACGCGGACAAGTGGTGAAGCATCAAGCACGTAGTGAGCAGTATGAGGGGTACCTCTACAAAAAGTCATGATTTTACATTTTGAACAATTTATATTAAGTAAGTTATAACGGCACCAAGCCGACAGTGCACCCAAGTCTGACTGTAGCAAGTAACAAAGAGAATCATCATTATAGGTGAAACATAGCTTTACATCATCAGCAAACATAAATACACGAGAATTAGTAAGAACAGCAGGAAGATCGTTAATAAAGAGATTAAATAGCAATGGTCCCAGGTGACTCCCCTGAGGGACACCAGAGGTAACAAAAATAGATTTGGATACAGAAGATTTAAAATCTACTTTTTGTGTTCGGCCACACAAGTACTCAAAAAGCCACGACAAGAGTTTCGCTGGAAATCCAATAATGTTTAATTATTTGAGCAGCAAAGAATGACTTACGGAATCGAATGCCTTACTAAAATCTGTATAAATGACGTCAGTCTGCATTTTATCCCGAAACCCTTTGACAACAATTGAGGTGAACTCAAGAAGGTTAGTGGTAGTAGATCTTCGCCTAACAAAACCGTGTTGATAAGGCGATAAAATTGAGCAACATAAGTACTGCAATTAATAGCATATAATTTTTTCAAAGACTTTCGGAATGGCAGACAACTTGGATATACCCCTATAGTTTTTAACGTTAGACTTAGAAGAATTTTTATGAAGTGGAATAATAAAAGATTCCTTCCATATACCAGGAAACACAGCTGAGTCAACCGATAAGTTAAATAATTTATGTAAAGGTTTACAAAGTGAATCCGCACAGAATCTAAGTATACAACCTGGCACACCATCTGGACCAGGCAAGAAGCCGGGTTTGATAGAGTTAAGGTCACTTAGCAGCGTATATTCTGTTATAACTGAGACATATATGCTATTTGACGTTTGAACTTGGAATGGATAGGAATTATTGCAACTGTATAAACTCGATGAGTATACTGATTGAAAATACTCAGCAAATAGATCGGCCACTGCCTGATCCGAATTTGATTTTGTATTATCAAGGTAAACTGAGGATGGCAAGCAAAAAGATTTACGTTTAGAGTTAACAAATTTATAAAACTTTTTTGGATCGAGCAAAAAGTTTGATCTGCAACGATTGAGATAATTGTTGTAACAAAAAGTGTTTACAGAAATAAAATTTGACTTTGCAATTATATACGAGGATAAATCTAAAGTATTTCCAGATTTTTTAAATTTTTTGTAGGATCTTGTTTTCACGCTTTTTAATTTTGAGAGTTCCCTAGTAAACCAAGGTGGTTTATTTTCACTTGAAGGAACAGTGAGGGGAACACAGATGTCCAAATGCGAATTCGAGTTCTTGTAAAAAATGGTAATGGCAGTCTCTATATCACTACAAGAATAAAGGTGAGACCAATTAGTATGCTAAAGAAGGTCATTCAATTTATTAAAACATCGGGTCTTTAAAGAATTGTTAGATGCTGGTCTAAGGTTAAAAAGTTAAAAGGAAAGTTCTAAAGTTGGATGGTAGGTATCTTCAGGAAGCACTATAGTGGATACTCTACTGACATTACTACAGAATCAGAAACGAATATCAAATCTAACATTTTATTACTACTGTTAACTTGTGATAGGCCTAACTCTAAAAGGCCCTCGATAAAATCATCAGAAGTGGCCGGTAATTGCGCCGGAGATGTGTCATTCACAGACCATACAACATGTGGCAAATTAAAATCACCAACCACTATAAGTTGATCAATATCCGTCAACAACGACGCAACAAGTTGCAGGGCATTCAGATGGGATATGTAAATGTTATTATAAGAATTGGGAGGATTATTTGAGCAAGTAATATACAATGAGCGGCCGCTACATAATATTGTCACACAAAGAAACTCTTTACCCGGATGATCATGGGAATGAATCTGTTCAGAGGAAATACAAGAGTCAACAGCTATGAGAACACCGTCCCCTTGCGGGAGGTGCGATCGCATCTGTACAAGTTATACTTATTAGGCAAAACGGAATAATCAGATATATTAGGTTTTAACCAGGTTTCTGTGAATGCAACTATCTGTGAATCAAAGGACAAGCTGTTTACATAAAGTTCAGAAAGTTTAGTGTTAAGGCCTCGAACATTTTGATAGACCAAGCTAACTACTTTTATTAGTTTTTTGCCGTCGAAGTTGAGGCAACAGAATGGATAACAGGCGGTGCACTACTGATTCTTATACCATTATTAACATTGTTTCGCCGATTAACATACTCCTTTACCACGAGCTTTGGTGGCCAAAACTTTTCAGAACAAATTGTTGCGAAAAGTTCGGGCGGAACACTCAGCTTGAATGAAGATATGCTCCGGGCATGTTTAAACTTAAACTTTTCAACATTAATAAACGGGGAGTCAATTTTACTTTTAACATAGGCACTCACATCATCCAACGAAGTGTCGGATGCTAGCCTAGACACGAATATATATTTGTTGATAGGCACAACAACAAGAGGTTTGGGGGCCCCAAGTGTACCTATAGTAGATTTAAAAGGTACGCATGCTGTTGATAATGAGGGTTCATATCGGGGTTGCGAGCAGGCGAATTAAATAACATCAATGGGCTTGTTAATGTGCCCATTGGAGGATTTACACAGGGGACTAGAAGAGGTTTGATGGGTAGGGTAGGAGGAGTTTTGAGCGAATTACAATCCGAAGCCTTTCTTCGCTTCGGAGATTCTACCATTACCCTGCCATTTTTAAAATTCGACTCTAGCTCTTTGAAAGATACATGCAAGTTGATAAACGCAACCTGCATAGTTTTAAAGCCTGCGTCTGTCTGCCTTATGAACTTTGAAGATTCATTCACCACTTCTCTACAGGGCTCACAGTACCAATTCAAGCCAGTGTTTGCGAGTAAGCAGTCTCTAATTTTGGCTGTAAAGCCAAAACATTTCAAATTGACCATGTTATCACATAATCTACATAAAATGAAGTCTTGGTTGTTTGACCCAACCAATTTGCAACTTGAACTGCAGCAAACAAGCATATTGATAATAATTTAATAAATAAAGAATGACCTAGAAAAGTTGATATGCTTTATCAAACAAAAAGTAGAGTGCTAGAATGAAGTAAGAAAGTGACAATGCAATGATCACTATAGAAACGGTAAAAACCAGAAGAGCGCTTAAGCGAGAGAGCGTGAGCGCACTAGCAGATTTATCCGCACGTACGTCGGATAAGAGCGGACGAAAACGTGAGAGGACTGATGCTGGCAAGCAAGAGCAAGAAAAATAGACAAGCTGTTTGTTGTTAGTGTACAAACGACAACACAGAGTACACAGAGTAAGCAAACGCAAATATATGTTTGTAATAATATGCGTTTGTTTTCTAAATTGCAAAGCACTGCAGCGTAAGTTCTACCGCAAGTTAAAATGAGATTTAAGTCGGCAATCAATTGATGCACACAAAAACATATATATATATATAACGTATATTTGCGATCACTGCCAGAATTGTTTACCAAACAAAACCAATTAAATCTCCGTAAACACACTCAAGAAAACTATATATTATTGAGAGCACACAAAAACACAACCGTATCCAACGTAAGACGAAAGCTTTTTTTGTTTACCTAAACTACAAAAAAAAAAAAACAAACAAAAAACATCTAGAAAAAACATAAATATATCAAAATCTGTAAATAACAATAAGATATATAAAAAATCTGAAAGTAAAAGTTATAAGTAATATGTCAATAATAATAATAATAATAATAAACAGAGAGTTAAATATAGTTTTAAAATTCTTCTTTATTTAAAAAAATTCTAATTATTAGATTTATAGCCTGAAATAAAATAAGAAAATCTCTAAATAAAAATAATGCAAGAAAGTAAATAAAAACACCTCATAAAATGCAGTTTAAATCTTTTATTTTTAATTAAAAAAAGTTCACTAGTATTATATTACAATTTAAAATGAATATTCCATCTCATTTAAAATAGCATTCAGCTAATCATCATTGAAAATATTAAGCACCTCATACAGAGGTTCCGGAGTGCTCGTCCGAAATGATCACTCGAACACCGGTGATGGTGTCCAGCTTCGGCTGATTATTTCCTCGGCTTGTTGTTGTTGTGGTCTCCGCACATATGGGACAGGTTTCCTCATTGGGGCAGGCGACGATAGACTGATGACCCAATTGTCCATCCCTGTGAACCGGCGGCGTCTCCGTGCTTCATCCATGTTAAGGGGGTCATACACCCTAAATGGCGGTGGCATTTCCTGCTCATCCTAGCCAAGCAGCTCCACAGCTGGCTTCCTTATTATCCACCCATCAAATTTGTTCGTCTGGGTTGCCATAGATTTGTTAAATGTTTTCATTTTTTTTTATTTAATTAAGATGTGTTTTTTCTTTTTGTTTTTTTAAACGTTATGCTGCTGTTGCTGCTTTTTGATTTTGAATGGTTGAGCTCCAATCTGCACACCTTTTATACCCATCAATATCGAGAAATAATCAATTGACACACACACAAACACACATTCGCTCCGGTCTGGTGACAACTTGCAGCGTCTTACCTGGTTAAAAAATAACAAATAATCAGTGTGGTGTTGAGAGTGACTCGGTAGCATACCTGGGTACTCGTTTTTACCACCGCCTGGTGTAAATCCGGTTGTTTTTTGACGGTTGCGTCCGGCGGAGTCTCTATTTGAGGTGTTTGGTGATTTTAGCAGCCTGCGTGACCTTTTGCGGGTGTGCGTTTCTGTTACATCTTCACATTTGCACTTTCTTGGTAGTGTGCTGTTTTTGTGTTTTCTTTTCCTTTGCACGCTAACACACTCTCAGCTGTGCTGTTTGTGTTTTGCGGGTGCCCACATTCTCAGCTGATCCCAGGGCGGTCAAGCTTAATCACTGGGCACGCAGATTTAACAACACCCTTCATCTTCAACAGGTGGCGCCACTTGAGTTCGGTTCTTGTACCAACTAAGCTTGCGGGGTACCCTGCCTGTTGCATACTTTCGTGGGCTGAAAGCAGTGTAGCACTACAAACAGGCGTGTCTTTGCTAAGGAGACTCCTAGCAATTAGGTGCAAAAGGCCACGGAACCGGTCATAACCAACCCTCCCCCGCTGCGGTGGTGCACTTTAAGGGCGCTCTCGTGACCGAAACGGGGTGGTATAGCCCCCACCAGCAAAATCGAAGGGAAATCTTCGGTCGTCGCGGGTTTGCTTCCAGAGCTCGTAGCAAAGTACACGCGGACACTCCAGGATGGCAGAAGAATCGTCCCCATTCTTCCGAAGGCCAGCGCTGCCACGATCTCCACCATCGCTACAGCTTGGACTGGGCTTAGAACTGCCCCACGTAGAGGCTGTGTCTCAGGCAATGGAGGCAACTTCACCGGCGCCATTGGCAGCGGCTGCACCGCGACAAACGGTTCAGGGAACTGGTAGCACGGTGCTAATAGCCCACCCACCCAGGTCTCCCGTTAACCTTAGAAGCATACTAGTGCAGATGGGTGCTTGTATAGAAGGTATAAGTGCAAGGTTTGACACCAAGAGGCACATCAACAATCTGGAGCGCGAGGAGCTGGCTAGACTAGTAGACTTGCAAAGGCAAGCTATGAGGTGTCTGGGTTCAGCAGCAAATGAGAAGGCCATCCAGACACCGCCAGCCTTTGAGGGCTGCGCCAATAGAGAGGCTAGGAGCACGCATGGTTCAGTGGCACCAACCAAGGGAACTCCGAAACGCTCGCGCAAGCCGTCGACATCTCGCCGCGCCACACCCCCTAAACGGAGCAAGGTAACTCCGACCGCAAGCGCGCAAAATCCAGAGCCCCCCCGTGGACCATCTCTGCCTAAGGACAATCCCTGGTCGAAGTTGGTTCGCCGCAAAGGCAAAGCAGCGCGCACACGGACTGACGCAGTCACCGTATCTGGCCTGGGCGACTGCAGCTATGCAGATATACTAAAAGTGATTAGGAGCGAGCCATCACTTGCGCATCTGCGAGAGGATGTTAGCACAATCCGAAAGACGGCTAAAGGCGATCTGCTGATCCGGCTAAGCAAACAGCCGGCCACAGGCAAATGAGTTGTAAATAGCGGTTGGTAAGGTGTTTGTTGGTCGCGCTACGGTCAAAACCTTAACGGAATCCAATCAGGTGGAAATCTGCGATCTGGATGAGCTGGCGACCAAGGAGGAGGTCCTCGATGCTGTAAGGTCTGCCCTTGATGATCCAACGCTGGATAGCAGCGTAGTCAAGTCGCTGCGGCACACGAGGGCTTGCCTGCAAACAGCAACCCTGTGCTTACCGACAGCTAAGGCGGTCAAGCTGGTCGATAGGGCGAAAATCCCCATCGGGTGGGCAGTATGCCGCGTAAGACCACTTATCCAGCCAAGGCTACAAGTGCCTGCAGTATGGACATATAGCTGCCCACTGCAAGAGCGGTGCCGACCACAGCAAGGCTTGCTACAAGTGCGGAGGTGATGGGCACGTTGCAAGAGTCTGCAACCGGGAACCAAAGTGTGCCCTTTGTACGAGTAAAGGAGAGCGAATGACTGACCATGCGACTGGTAGTTATAGCTGTCCTGCGTACAGAGAGGCTGTCAAACACACAAAATGGTGAAAGTCCTGCAGCTTAACCTCAACCACTGTGTCGCTGCCCAAGCCATACTGGAGCAGACGATCTTGGAGGAAAAAATTGAAGTCGCGGTGCTAAGCGAGCCGTATCACCGGGCAACCACTAATGCTAGGTTGTGGGCTTCGGACAGATCTGGGAAAGCTGCGGTTTGGAGCTGTGGTGACCTAGAGTCCCCCTTTACGCACATTCTAGCCTCCGAGTGCTTCGTGCGTGCGAAACTAGGAGATCTCTGGCTTTATAGCTGCTACTTAGCGCCAAGTCTCACGATCGGCGAGTTCGAAGTGGTGCTAATGGAGATTGCGAATGACTCCAGGGGTCGCAGCAACGTTATAATAGCTGGCGACTTTAATGCGTGGTCAACCAACTGGGGAAGCTAGTCTACGAACGCAAGGGGTACCATCCTTGTGGAATCGCTTGCATTCCTCGACCTTGTGCTTCTTAACACTGGGTCGGAGAATACATTTGACAATGGACGTGCTGGCAGTGCACTGGCCCGCTCGGCACTGTGGTACATAGGCGACTGCTACACCGGAAGCGACCACGTGGCCATCATGTTTAAAGTTGGAGAAAGGCTGCGGGTGCCGGCAAGGCCCAACACTAATGCAGCATACCGGGTTGAGTCTCTCAACACCAGCAGTTTTGTGGATAACATTGTTCATATGGTAGCAGGTGGATCAGCGCAAGATATGGTGGAACAAATGGCTCAGCAGCTAGAAGTTGCATGTGCTGCGAGCATACTCCATTGGAAGGCCTACCGACGCCATCACACAAGCGTGTTCTGGTGGAACAGCGAAATAGCTGAGGCTCGGTGAGTCTTCCTTAGATCAAGGAGGCGTTTTTAGCAAGCAGCCACACAAGAGTCGGGGGCAATTCACTCGATGCAGCTTAAGTTTAAGGCCGCTAGAAAAGTGCTAAAGAACACCATCAGAGCCAGCAAGAAGGAATGTTTCCTTAAGATGTGCGACTCAGCCGACAAGGACCCTTGGGGAAGAGCATACAAGATGGTCCTCAAGCGTGTCAGCCAAGGCAACAACAGAGCGCCTCTGGAGCTAGTCCGCATGAATAAAATAGTGACGAAACTGTTGCTTCACGGAGCAAGCTCTTTATCGTCAGCTGGCGCAGCTTCCATGCAGGAAGGCGTTGCTCTAGTTTCGGAGGAAGAAGTTCAGCTGGCAGCAAGGGAGCAGGCAAAGGCTCCGGGTCCCGATGATGTTCCAAATAGGTGCCTGCATCTGGCAATCATGCATCGGCCAGAACTGTTTGCCCAGATGTACACCAAGTGTCTGCGAGAAGGCATTTTTCCGGACAGGTGGAAGGTGCAGAAACTCATCTTGCTGCCTAAGCCAGATAAGCCTCCCGACGACCCGTCAGCTTACCGGCCTATTTGTCTTATTGACAATAGTGGCAAGGTTTTCGAGACGATCGTAGCTGCTAGGCTGGATGACGCCGTGCAGAATGCTGGAGGGTTCTCACCGCTCCAATTCGGCTTCAGGAAGGCGAGATCTACTACCGATGCGATCAGGTCAGTTGTCAGTATAGCCTCAGAAGCGATCTCAGGCATCCGCTGGCGCTTTGGCAGTAACCAATACTGTCTGGTGGTGACCATCGACGTTAAGAACGCCTTTAACTCTGCGAACTGGAGCTACATTTTGGATGCCCTGGCTAGTTTCAGAGTGCCAGACTACCTTGTAGCTATCGTGAGGAGCTATTTCAACAATCGAAGGCTGCGTTACCAAACCGATGAGTGGGAGAAGGAATACGTCGTCGGATGCAGCGCTGGTGGTTGCTGGGATGATACCGATCCACAGCTTAGCAGAAGAATCCGCAGTGGTTTGGACCCACCAACTGATTCCCAATGTTCGGCGTTGGGTAGAAAGGAAGCACGGGTCAGTCACCTTCTACCTTACCCAGCTGCTAACGGGACATGGCTGCTTCAGGAGCTATCTACAGCGTTTCAAGCACGACTCCAGTTCAGTAGCTGGTGCGGAGATGGCACGGAGGAGAATGCAAGCCATGTCTTCTTCCAGTGTGGGTGATTCGCCCAGGAACGTCTCCAGGTAGAAAGCATGATTGGTCAGCCCCTTTCACCAACTAAACTGGTGGATCACATGTTAGAGAGGGAAGCGGTATGGCATGCGGTTTGCGGATTCGCAGCTTCCACGATGGCGGAGCTGGGCGTCTGGAACGCTTAAGGGCGATCGTATCATAGACACAGCCATTGTTTCTGCGAAGCAATGCTTCGCGGCGGTCCCGCAATGACTGGCATTGTCTATGTTTTGTACATATTGTATAGTTTAAGTAGGTTAAGTTGTTACATTGGAATAAAAAAATAAAAAAAAACACACACACACACACAATATAGATATAAAAAAATATTAAAAAAAATGTCCTGCTTTCTCTTAAAAAGGAAAAGTGGAACCAATAGAGAGATACGCCCATCATTTGTTGCACCAATGGAGAGATGCGACCAATACTTGTTACACCAATGGAGTGATGCGGTCAGTACCTGATGCACACTTAAACAATGTCATTGTTATCTATCCACGAATTGTGCGCATTCGAGAACCCTAACCATTTAACTAGCACCTGACCTTTTAGTCGTTCCATTATTTTCTCAACTACTTAAGCGTGTGGTAACTTTGTTTTTGTTAGTTCCTCTTTATAGAAACCGCCTTTCACTTCGGTGCCCTTATAGTCTTTCAATATGTATGTAGTAGGGTATGTATTCTGTATTTTTTTAATTTGGAAAATTTCACTTGTCCAGTTTGGTGTATATCCTTTCTCAAATAAATGTTTGTGTTTACTTATACGCACATGATCATTTACTTTGAATTTACTGCCAACAAAGATTTTTAAGTGGCTATAGACAGTATTTAGCAATATCTGTTCATTTGAGGAATTTATTTTTAAAGGTGGGATTTTAATTGTCCTATGATATTGCTTATTATACTGTTTAATCAACTGCTTATACATTTCAATCCAATTGTATGTTCCATTAAAGCTAAACTCTTTCCACATCATTTCCTTTAAAGTTCTATTAAAACGCTCAACAATTGATGCTTTAAGAACACTATAAAAATTCTTTTCCATCATCCGTTTGTTAATTCTTGGGAATTCTCTGCAATTTAAAAATGCTTGCGAACGCTTTTGTAACATCTTTTCCAGACTTAGTTTTTAATGCTACTCCCCACGCATATTTCGAAAACGTGTCAATGATTGTCAATAGAAATCGATATCCTTTATTAGACGAGGCGTACGTTCCCATTTCCACTAAGTCTGCCTGCCAAAGGTCATCGATCCCCTTCATTACAACTCTTCTTCGTCTAAACCTTTTACGTGCAGGAGCATGTAACTCGTTCACTAATTCCCGTTTACTCATACTGGAATGTAGCTCTTATTAGTTTAACTTGTAGTATTAAGGTTCTGAACAACGTCGTTGAATAAAGGAATGCTTCTTGAGTGCTTGGGTTTAATTTTTATTTATTTATTTTTTTTTTTCACTACAAAGTAGTACAAGTTTACTGACGACGTCTTTTTGTCTTATGTTGGAGGAAAACTTTTAAGATCCACATCGTTTTTTTCTCTTTCATCGTTGTGAACCATACAACACATATACACATAAAAGATTTTAAAGTAATTTTTCTTTATATAGTCACAATCAAATGATTTTCAACCATTCGTGATGAGAGTCAAACAGCTCTTAAAAAGTTTGGCTGGGTTGTAATTACATTTATATCAATTTTAATGTTAAACGGTAAAGGCACCCCTTATTCACTCTTATTATTTTTATTCTTTTTATTTTCCTTAATGCACCCAATTACAAATATAAAATATTTATCAAGTATTTCTTTTATACTTTCTATCCTTTTTTTAGTATCGTTTATATGCTTTTGTAATATATCAACTTTTTGGTTTCTTTGTTTTATATAATTTTTTTTATAATAATAATAACAAAATAGTGTGACTTATATCATCATTCACTTGAATTAATAGATCATCCGCATATCCTTTTATAACCTAGTCATTCGCATCTTGCGGTTGTATACAACATATGATTCGTTTTTTCTGTATATTCAAATTACCATCCTCATCAATGAGAAAACCCACTAATCTTTTTCTGTTTCTGTTAAATACTCCAAATGCTCTTTAACGTTTGGATAATGTCCAAACTTGTCAAGACTCATAATGATTCAACATTGCTGCTAATAACTATTTTTTTTTTAAGATATTTACTGACGTCTCATTGATCTATGCTTTCACAATCGGTTTTTTTCTTGATGTAAGTGCTTGGTCACAAACTCATTATTACTGTTTATACTTGAAATAATCTCATTGCTAACTTTATTAACATTATCTATTATCTGGGTTATTTCCTTAGTTATTTCGTTCATTTTGTTTTTCAAACCTTTAAACTTATTATTTCTGTGTTCTACTAACTGAGTAATGTATTCCGTTTGACTTTTCTTTAATTCAAATACTTTAACATCAACGTATTCTTTTATTACTAAATCATTATTATTTATGGGGTGGATTGAATTTTTAATGCGTTTGTTCTGGGCATTTAGATTACCATCCTCATCAAAGTGAACTCCATCCACAGTTTTAATGCTCCTTTTTAACTTTTCCGAACGTTCTTTATCGCTTGAGAAATGTCCAAACTTGTCAAGGGACATATTAATAATAAGAATATTTAATGAGTGTAGACCATATGTTTAGAAAATTATGTTTGCCTTTCGCAACTCTTCAGTTATCGATATAATTTCATTGTTATGATTACTTTTACCAGCTGACTGTGAAGCGGCCAAAAGCTTAAGTCTATAAACAATCTCATTAGGATTATTTATTTATTCATTTATTTATTTATTTATTTTCAGCTATGAACAGCTGATATGAAAAAAAAATTAATTTAAAATAATTATAATAAAAATAATTAAGTTTAAAGTAAAATTTAAAATTATGTGTAGTTCTGAAAGTAAATTAAGGTTGAAATAATTATAAAGTTAACGTTAAAGCTCTGGGAAATTCAACAAGAAAATAAGTGGCCCAAAATTTGTTGCGTGGATTGGGAACAACCCAATCAGACCAGTGGTAGATTATTGATTAGTGGTTACGATTAGATAAGGCAGAAAGGATAGATTGTTTTAGTACTGGAGTCGAGGTCTCAAGAGAGACAAGAGAATAAAGCTTGTTATAGTCAGAACATAATACACGAAATGGTTCATGAATTAAATACTTGCTCGAGCAACGATCGAGGCTAAGGGGTAAAAAGATACGTGTGGATCTAATGGGAACATTTAATTTTATTCGACTTAGAAGAACTGATGTGTCGATTTCACCATTAAGTAGATTAGTTATAAATACTATACCACGCATAATTCTACGGCTCAACAGGGAAGGAAGATTAATTAAAAGAAGTCTACTTGAATAGGGGGGTAGGTCTATTCCAGGAACCCAGTTAAAACATCTAAGCGCAAACAGAAGAAATTTCCTCTGCACAGATTCAATTCTATCCTGGTGATTCCCGCATTGCGGGGACCACACACAAGAACCATACTCCAGGATGGGACGTACTAGGGATGTATATAGCGTTTTAGTGGTGTAGGGATCATCAAACTCTTTTGACCACCGCTTGATGAAGCCAATAACGTTTATGGCCTTATTGACCATCGACAATATGTGAAAATCAAATTTTAATTTGCTATCAAGAATGATGCCTAAATCTTTCATTTCAAAAACGCGGACAAGTGGTGAAGCATCAAGCACGTAGTAAGCAGTCATGATTTCACATTTTGAACAATTTAAATTAAGTAAGTTATAACGGCACCCAGCCGACAGTGCACCCAAGTCTGATTGTAGTAAGTAACAAAGAGAATCATCATTATAGGTGAAACATAGCTTTACATCATCAGCAAACATAAATACACGAGAATTAGTAATAACAGCAGGAAGATCGTTAATAAAGAGATTAAATAGCAATGGTCCTGGTGACTCCCTTGAGGAACACCAGAGGTAACAAAAATAGATTTGGATACAGAAGATTTAAAATCTACTTTTTGTGTTCGGCCACACAAGTACTCAAAAAGCCACGACAAGAGTTTCGCTGGAAATCCAATAATATTTAATTTTTTGAGCAGCAAAGAATGATTTACGGAATCGAATGCCTTACTAAAATCTATATAAATGACATCAGTCTGCATTTTATCCCGAAACCCTTTGACACCAATTGAGGTGAACTCCAGAAGGTTAGTGGTAGCAGATCTTCGCCTAACAAAACCGTGTTGATAAGGGGATAAAATTGAACAACATAAGTGCTGCAATTGAGAGCATATAGTTTTTTCAAAGACTTTCGGAACGACAGACAACTTGGATATTCCCCTATAGTTTTCAACGTTAGACTTAGAAGAATTTTTATGAAGTGGAATAATAAAAGATTCCTTCCATATACCAGGAAACACAGCTGAGTCAACCGATAAGTTAAATAATTTATGTATAGGTTTACAAAGTGAATCCGCACAGTATCTAAGTATACAACCTGGGACTCCTGGACCGGGCAAGAAGCCTGGTTTGATAGAGTTAAGGTCACTAGGCAGCGTAAACTCAGTTATAACTGGGACATAAATGCAAGTTGACGTTTTCACTTGAAAAGGATAGGAATTATTGCAACTATACATAACAGTATACATAATTTGATTTATTTTTGTTGAGCATCATAAGAGTACCGCCTTTATGTGTAGTTTTTTTACTTTTTAGAGGTGTAGACATTGCGCTTGGTTCAACCACTTTTGAGAAAAGTTTTTTAATTATTTCATTATACTTTTTGGAGCGATTACCCTTTATTGCTTCATTAGGCCGATGTTTTCTTCTGTGAGCATTTGTTTTTAGCAAAATTTCCTGATATGAGTTCAGATCCATTTGGTTATATTCTTGTGGATTTTTTAAAAAAATTAAAGAATATAATCCAGGTGTAAAATTTCACTTTTCACCCGTTTCAAGTTCTATTATTTTATTGTACACATTTATTTTAGAGCTCCCTAATTTAGTTGCTCCATCAATTTTAGTTGGTCCAAATGCTTAATCTAGCTGTCCCTCGTGCTCTAGGTCTTTTAAACTGAGATTATAGCCTTCATCACTTATTTCGTTTGTCTGATTATACTCTTCATTGCTTACTAGAGCGGGGTTGATACAGGTTTGGTCGCGCGGTATAAGCAAATCATGGAAGGTTTGCTTTCCATCTATTTCCCCATCTAATGCATCATAAAACTCACTAGTGTAATCTTCATTTCTTTCAACCTCATTGTAACTCATATTTTTTTCTTCTTTTTTGATTCTGGAAGAGGGTTTAATTTCTATATTTCCTTTAATCATCTTTTTAAGAGGTTTGTCAAAGGCTTAAATGTTTCCTCTAACTGATATTCATTCGCAGCTTTTCCTAATTTAATTTTTGAATTTTTCTTTTTAGCGCGTTTCTTGTTTTTGTCAGTTCCTTAAGTGAATGTTCATTCATTTTAATATATTTATAGAGGGAATCTAATAAACTCGATCAGAGAGTAAAACCTAGGTTGTTGTTTAGATGTTATTTAAACGTTCCTCTAATATCAGAGGCTTGTTTTGCTGTTATTTTAACTTTGTTCTAATAACAGAGGCTTGTTCAGCTGTTATTTTAACTTGGTTCTAATAACAGTCTTGTTCAGCTGTTATTTGATCGTGGTTCTAATAACAGGGTCTCTTTTAGTTGTTTTTTTATACCCTGAACCCATAAAATGGGTAAATCAGGGTATAATGGTTTTGTGCAAAAGTATGTAACAGGCAGAAGGAAGCATCTCCGACCCCATAAAGTATATATATTATTGATCAGTATCAATAGTCGAGTCGATATAGCCATGTCCGTCTGTCCGTCCGTCTGTCCGTCTGTATGAACGCGTAGATCTCAGAGACTACAAAAGATAGAGACTTCAGATTTTGAATATAAGTTCTCCTATACCATGAGCAGAACAAGTTTGCTTCAAATTATCGATAACTAACTGATTTTCGATATACACATGGAATCGATAACAAAAAAATATCGAATTTAGAAATTGTAAAAATGGGGGTTGGTGTAATGAGTAACGATAGAACTTTTCTCAAAATTTCGTTCAAATCGGTTAAGAAACACCAGAGATATCGTAAAGTTAATTCAGTTATGAGTTTTGTTTAAAGTGATCATTATTTGAAGCATACTTTTAGGACGCAAGGACTGCAACTGGGCTCAGGGTATCTTCTGGTCGGGCTTTCCCGACTAGAGCCTTTCTTACTTGTTTTTTTTTTTTGTTTTTCTTTAGCTAGTAAGTGGTGTAACCATAGGGCTAGATAATTGCAACAAACTAAGATAGTTTGAAGAAAATATATATATTTATATTTTTATTTCTTCTTTATTCAATCATTTACTTTAAAAGCGATTTTGGGACAAGGATTAAAAACTTAAGACATAAGTGACCGCAGTTAAATGTTCCAAATCGTTGTACTTGATTATAATTGTATTTTATGTTCTCTCCCAAATATCTTATAAGTTCTAAAGGTGGTGCTAAATTTCCAAAACTATCAAAATATCTGCATTTCTCATCCGCCTTATAGTAAGCTGCCCAATGCGTTCCAGCTCCAGTTGACGAGTCCAAATTAACAATACCACATTCTCTTTTTCTTACTTGTTTCGGTAAGGAGTTTCTCATATAAACCCCTTTGAAATGTGGGATATGCTTGCGCGCGAAGTTTATAATATCAATGTTCGAAAGTGGTTTGTTGGGCAACTCATTCATAAAAAATTAATTTTTTTATTTGATGTTATACCAAAACTTTTTTGATACGGTTTTAAGTAGAGTCCTTTACCCAAGGCAATAACTTCAATTTTTCTGTTATGCCGTTTATTCTCTTCTAACTCTTTTTTGGAATTTTTAGCACTATTAATGCTTTTAGCAATAGCTGCTCCTCCAGATGCAATTCCACCTAATGCACTGAAGTCTGTTAAAATTAGTACAAGTGGTATAAAAAAAACCTCCAATTTTAGGAATGTTTATTACACGAGGAATAATAACTGTATTTTTCTTATTTCCAATGGTTTTAGATATAGCTTTTCGTGCTACTTTAATCGCAGATTGAATGTCAAATGGTTTTTCTTTCTTTAACACTTTGGTTGCGACTCGAACGATATTCATAAATGTTTTTTTTTTTACATGCTTTTCGTAGCTCAACTGGTAAGGAGTTTATTATTTTATTAACAATACCTCTACCTGGTTTGTTACTAGTTCTTTTATAAAAGCGCAGCACCATTTTATTCGTTGTTTATTCTTCAATGAGATTTTAGTAAGTAACGGTCTATTAAAATAATAATATGCGTTTAATAAAACAAAAAACTGATATTGAAATAAAAAATATCGATTACAAAAATGGTGATATCAAACAACTTATGCCATGTTCACACTATGAAAAGTTAATCTCGTCAGTACGATAATCTGCTTGCGATAAACTTATGCGTTAACACATCAAACAGCTGTTTCGCACAAGATTAAGTTTGACAGATGTTTGTTTACATTTATAAATCAAGCAAACTGAATAGCAAACAGCAGAAAAAATCTAAATTAAAGAAAAGTGAATAAAGATGGCGCCAAATGTTATTCAAATTATATTTTATATGATAAGAATTTTTGATATGGCAAAAATAATGGAGGATCTGCTCAAAACATCAAGAGCACACATAAGTATTGCGCAAATGCAATATAAAATGCACCTCGAGTTGCGTGCAGCCATATGTGCCATTTCCTCGTAGATGTGCGAGTTTTTTCTGGCAGATCGCAGATGTTGCAATCTGCTCTGCCATATTTCTAAGAGGCAAATTTCTGCCCCATCGCACCAATTAACTCTTTTTTTTTGCTGCCATTACTTCTTTGTTCTTTTTGTGACAGATAACAGCTGTTCGCATATGATTACTTCTAGCAAATTTAAGTTTTTTCATAGCAATCAGCTTTGAAATATGCAAAAACAGCGCCATCTGTGGTTTTTGTTAAACAAACACAGGGTTGCACTCCAATAATCATCATGATTAAAAGTTAAACACGTCAGTGAAGTGATTACGTTTGACAGTTCTTGTATGAGTTAAACGCGCGTTTACAAGATGATTAGCGCTTAAATCACGTCAACGACGCTAATCGCGTGATTAACTGGTATATCAGAACATACACACAGACACAGAAGCTTATTACCCAACTCAATAAGAGCTCTCATTGTCGGACCTTCTAATTGCGGAAAAACCAATGTTATGATTAGTTTGATTGAAAGACCAAACGGATTAAAGTTTGAGAATCTTTACTTATATTCAAAATCGTTATATCAGCCTAAATATGAGCACTTAAAAACACTTATAAGACCAATAAAAGGAATGGGTTATTTCACATTTTCTGAAAATGAAAATGTTGTAGCACCTAACGATGCCAAAAAGATCTCTATAATGATTTTCGATGACGTAGCATGTGAAAAACAGGATAACATTCGGGCAAACTTCTGTAAGGGCAGACATAAATATATAGATGCGTTCTATTTGTGTCAAACGTATACACGCATCCCAAAACATCTTGTGCGTGACAATGCAAATCTAATTATTATATTTAGACAGAATGAAGTTAATATGAAACATGTGTACCAGGACCATGTGGGCGTAGACATGACACTGGAGTCATTTAGGAAAATTTGTCAATTTTGTTGGAAAGAAAAATATGGATTTTTATTAATAAGTAAAGATGATCCGCTAGAAAATGGACGATATAGAAGGGGGTTCGCTGATTTTATTAAAATTTAAAATAAAATAAAACAAAATAAAAGAAACTAGAATTATTAATTCACTTAACAATAATCTTTCGGAATGGCAACAACACTAACATTAACGGGTAACAACTCGATTTTAATAGCAAATTATCATCCGCCCATAGAGTAAAATGGAAGTTATGGGTGTGCACTAATTGATTTTCAAATGTACAACTCGATTCCAAATGTGGATCTTGATAATAATTTATTTCATATTGGAGAGCATATTTTCGAGATACCTGTGGGATCATATGAGCTTAGTGACATAAGTGAAATTGTTAGCGAGAAAATGAAGGAAAAAGAGCCAAATGAATTAAAGCATCCTCTAATTGAGAGCAATAATAATACCCTGCAAGTAGAGATTTTATCTAAAGAAAATCCAATATATTTTAATAAAGAGCGTACTATTGGTCAACTATTTGGATTTAAAAAAAAAAGAACTAAAGCCAAATGCAACGCATATATCAGATCAACCTGTTGACATTTTAAAATTAAATACAATTCGTATAGAATGTAACATTGTTTGCGGTTCATATGTAAATGAGGTATCAAGTCATGCTCTCCATGAGTTTGCACTCAACGTTCCTCCAGGCTATAAATTAAGTGAGAAACCAAATAATCTATTAATATTAATAATTAATATATTTACCAGTTAACACGAGAGAGATACAGTCGTTAATAATACGGATCGTTGATCAGAACGGAAACTTAGTAAATTTAAGAAAAGAGAGTGTAACACTTCGCTTACATTTGAGGCAACGAGAATGATTATTTATAATAATAAAAACATTAGCTATCCGCCACCAGCTAACACTTTGAGTTATACTACAGAAGGCGACAGGTCGACGAAAAAACTAATAACACTCGAGAACAAATTATTTTTAAAATCATTGGGTCTAAAATTAAGAAAATAATGAGAAGTGTATTGAATGTTCGAGAGAAAGCATATTCAGATGAGAGTATAATTAAAAAAGAGTACCATAGTTATTCTCCCTATCAACAAGCATTTAAAAGCAACGATGAAGTTAGAATTACTATTCAGAATCAGGACTTATATGTTTTACCTTGTGAGAGTTTTATTAATGTTGAGGGCACAATTTGTTTGGCGGATAACACGGTTGCTGTAGACGGGAAACTTAAAAACAATTGTATGAGTTATTTATTTGACGAGGTTCGATATGAGTTAAATGGAATTGAAATTGATCGTACTCGATTTGACGGTATTTCAACAACCTTAAAAAACTATGCTTCCTTAAACAAAACGGAAAGTCACATGTTAGAGAATTCTGGCAGGTTCAATGGAAATGATTGACAGTTGACAAACGAATATTTTAATTTTTCTATCCCTCTTAAATACTTACTTGGATTTGCTGAAGATTATAGCAAGGTTTTACTAAATTGCAAACATGAATTAATAATGCTGATGACTAAAAATGGAAGATGTATATTATAGTAAAATTGCAACTAAGGAGTATAAATTAAATATTTCTAACATTACATGGAAAATACCACATGTTACTCTAAGTGATGAGAATAAATTGCAAATGTATAGTCTAACTAAGAGTGGAGGCTCACTACTACTTGTATTCCGCAGTTGGGATTGTTATCTGAATCCAACATTATCAGAAGGTATCCAACATGTTTGGAATGTTAAGCTGGCAGCTAATAGAGAACGCCCTCGATTTGCAATAACAGCTTTTGTAGTGGATAATAAACTAACAGATAATAGAACTCAGAGAACTTTCCGTACGATGAAATGAATATAAATTTTAAGCGAGAACGATATGCAAGTTTGTATGTCATGTACACAGGATTTCAAGCAAGCTACCATATGAAGGAATCTGAACCATTACTAACACCCATAGAGTTTAAAGAGAAAGCACCGATGGTTGTTGTGGACTTGTCACATCAGAATGAAACAGTTAAAACGGGGCCAATCGATGTGAGAGTTTCGATCGATCTAGAAAGTGTTAGTGTTAAAAATACTAAGGTATATTGTCTGCTTATGCATGATCGATTAGCAGAGTATTCGCCTTTAACTGGATTAGTTCAACGCATCCTTTAAACCAATTTAATTCAATCACATTTATAAATTAAAATATTATGTAAACCCTCTAAAAAAAAAAATAAATAAATAAAATCATGATGAAATTTATAAGAAAAATTATTTTTTATTTTAATCAATTATACTAGTATAAACATTTTCATTTTCAGACACCACAAAATGATTGTTTTCTAAGATTAGAAATAATTTAAATAAATTATTTTGTGCACATTGATTAACCATTTTCTTATGTACTCTGCAATTTGTAAAGAAATTTGGAAATCTCGCTAAACTCTTTTCAAGATATAAATCTATTATTTTTGTGTGTACAAATTTAATTAAAAACTCTTTTTTAACTCTTCCTCTTTCTATAACAGTTGTGTATCTATTTAATGGCTTTAGAATATCACCAAGACTTAGATAAGAAATATCACCTTCATACCAATCTAGTCCGTCAACATACTGTTTGGATATTTTTAAGGTTTTTCTAGTTACTTCATCTAGCTCCCTTATATGGTAGGGTGGTTTAAAGTGGAAAAAATTGGGTATGACGGACCCAGCTTGCATAAATGCTAACTCTTTGATAAACATCCGCTGTTCGTTTCCAAAAACATATTGAAAGTCAACTAGAATACAAGAGTTTCTGTCTAGAATGACCATTTTGCTTCTAATGTTAATAATGTACTGAGAAGCCAAGCGAAAATTAATACCTTAAATAACATGGATGACCTAATTTAATGGTTAGTTTGAAAGAGCAGTTAAGACAGGATGGATACGCTTCACTTGAAAAAAAAAAACAAAAATTCAAGGAAATATCAAGATCATGAAATAATTTTTGGATTTGAGTATTTTGTTAGTCTAGAGCTTAAACTAAAATGTGGGTTTTCTACGAGTAGAGAGTTTACACCTATTGTTTGGATGCAGCAACATAAACATAACTTCATTGGATTGCGAAAAGAGGAATGGATTCAACTATTAACGTATAAGGAGTACATCCAAATGAAACTTGAGCACTTTGACTTCTTGATGCCAGATACAATAATTGAACATCCAAAGCTTGATACTGTTAAGTGCTATTTTAAAATTCGAAAAGCTGATAAGCAACGAATAATTATACTCAATCAGTATGGTAATAGAATTGAATTTGATAGCGATTCATGGAGATCGTTTACAAGATTAGGAATTTTTCTAACAACATTTTTGTGTTGGAACACGTTGTTGAAAAATCAAATAAGGAATTTATATTATAATTACATTAAGCGGGGTTTACAATGTCAGCGTGAGATTGGAAAATGTTTTGTTTCAGTCTGACACACCTATTTTTCACATAAGTTTGTCTCCCTCATTTGCAATCTGTAACCGGTCTCATATGCATCTCAGCAAAAAGCAATTCGAAAATGGAGTTTTAAAAGCTGTCAATAGGTGTCGCATTTTCGAAATTAGCAACATGTGCTTGAAAGCACCAAAGCTCTAAACCTCTATTTTACTCAAAATGGCTGTCAATAGGTGTCGCATCTTCGTTAACTCCAATGTTTTTACCTCAATTTTACTCAATACAGAGGTAAATGTTAATAGAATTCACTTTTTAATATTTATTTAGTACATATTAACGAATATATAACAATAAAATCCATGTTATGTAAAAAAAGCAAATCGTTTAATTTTCGCGCCATTTCACGTGTGTCAGCTGTGTTCGAATCAGCTGCCCATGCCCGAGCCTATCCCGCTGCATCAAATGCTCTCGCGCCCAACACCGTCGAGCACTTCCCTGCGGCTGCTCCTCTTCAAGTTCAGCAGCAGTAGCAACAGCTGCTTGCATCATCATTGTATGATGAGCTACTAAAATTTTTTGTTGTTGTCGTCTTCTCATTTTTTATAATTTATCAATTCTGCTTCACTTTAAAAATTTTTGCCACAAAAATGAAACAATCATCAGCTGTTCACAGCTCATAGACGGCTAACTGCTGATTTCGAAAATTCGAACATACTTTCACGCTGACATTGTAAACTACCAGCGTACGTCTCAGGTTGGTAAAAGCTTTAATCCAATCTCACGCTGACATTGTAAACGCCGCCTTATTCCAAAGTGTTCAGAGATGCGTAAATGTAGTATACAACTTGCAGATTTAGATGCAAATTATGATTATGAGTCGGAAATTGATCTTACTCGTCTATTGTTTGAAATTTCAAAAAAGATGGGTAAAGAAGTAAAAAGAGATGTCAATACTTTTAGAGCACAATTTCACCAGAATGTGAAACTTGATAAGAAATGAAATGTTTCGAGGAAAGTAAAACTAATCCTTTAAGGGCCGATTTCTCAATGTCCGGTTAGCGTAACCATCCCAAGTTTAGTCAAAATTGAGTTTCTCAATGTTCGTTTATGGCTTAGCGTGCGATAAACTTAACCGATGCCTGAGTGCCGGCTAACATTTATGGTTCGTTAAAGAGCCGATATAAATATCGCTAAAACCATCGTTAGGCAATAACCTGATTCAAGCCGACACTTGCATTGTATATGTTTTATTATTATACAAAATATTTTGGTTTGACTTTACAAGAACATTAACTGCATGCTTCTCAGCAACCGAAACGTTTTTCTTACGTTGGCGCTTATATATTTTAGCCGCGCTCAATAAAATTAATGTTTTAAGCATTTGTTTCGAATTTGACAGTCACAAAACAAAACAAATACCACACCAAACAGCTGATTTTCTCTTAATTACTTGGCAGCACCATTAGAGCGATAGTATCTGAACGAATAAGGTTAACTTTGCATTGAGAAAACCAAACTGATTTAGCACGAGCATTAAAGCTATGCCGAGATTAACTAATTGGCACTTTAACTGGACATTGAGAAACCGGCCCTAAGGGCCTAAGTCAGTCTTAAGTAAACGTTTGCCTATTATACTTCAAAACGGAGCTAACTTCTAACTTTGGATTTAAACAATTGTTAAGAAAATCAATGAATTTTCAAAAGAGTTCGATGAAATGAATTTTCCCGAACATCATGAACTGTTAGAAGAATATCGAGAATTTTTCTTGCAGTACGAAAACTGTCATCTGCTTAAATCTAAATATGGCGAACACCTTTCAGCATGCAGTTGGTCATCCGACCTAGCTACAGAGGGAGTTGATACATGTGGTTGTTTTTACTACAGTATGCGTCTTACAAGACTAGAACGTTTAATTGCGAAATACACAAACTTGAATAAAAGATTAAACAAAAAACATTTGAGTCAGTAAAAGACAAAATGTATGAATAATAGGTTAAAATAAAACATGAAATATTTTATCTATACAATAAGCACATTTATGTATCTTAGTAAAAAAAAATAAATAAAAATATTTATAAATAAAATAAATTTTATATTACAACTTTAACGAAAACTATCTCTTTTATTGATTTTGAAGTCAATACAGGATATAAGATTTTCCTAGCAATTGACTAATAATTAAAACAGATATAAATAAACAAAGGTAAGAAACGTACGCACTAAAAAAGTTGAGTACATGTAAGAAAGAGATGGCGCTAAAAATTCAAATGTTATGCCTACAGGATTGGTTGAGAGTATTCATCTTATGGATAAAGGGGACCAATCAATTAGCACCCCACCTACTTGATGCACTCACAGGTGTCCACGCTTGATCTGATGAAATTATCAATCCTTTGTTCTCCACCCCTGGTATTATTAAAAAGGGTCACGATTATGGAAAAAATTTTTAAAAGGGTCAAAAAATCAGCGGGGGGTTATAAAACTGTCAAAATTAATGGTGGCATTGATTAGTGTAGAGCCGGCAATTCCCTACTACTGTTATCATCCTACCAAACTTGGTGACTTAAGCTCAAACACTTCAGAAGATACACGCATTACCAGTTTAAGCGAGGCGTTGGGGCGGTTGGGAGCGGCTAGGGCAGTATAGATGGGCGTGGCCTCCAAACATTTTATGCATTTTTTCGGTGGTCGTCATCACCTATCTTGGCACAAAATTTGGTGGCTCTAGCTCAGAAACTGTGCAAGATATAAGCATTTCTGTTTTTCAACTGCGTGTCACTCACACCCAAATACAACAAACTTTTACAGTTATTGTCTGTTGGTCAACATTTGGCCCGAACGATTAGCGCATGGGATAGTGAAAAAAATCTCGTTATGTATATTATAACCATCATTTGTTTAAACCATGTAGGTTTAAATTGGCGTAAAGCGTACAATTCATTACTAGAATGCGATTTGTAGTTTATCATGTCTTAGCAGTATAATTTGCGTTTTCACTGTGTTCATGTCTACGACTCTTGTAGAATCTGGTTTGTTGACAACAACTACTAATGTCCTGTACAGAGCACAGAACCCGCCTGCTCACACTTGTGAGAAGCATACAAGGGGTCTACCTCCGGCACCTTTAGTCGCGAAAGCTCTAAAAGCTCTTGTTAGCAATTGCACAGTCTATATCTTAGATTGTCTGTGCTCTAGCTCAAATACAATGGAAGATACACGCATTACCGTTTACCGAAGGTTAAGGTCGGTTGGGGGCGGCTAGGGCAGTATGGATGGGTGTGGCATCCAAAGTTTTTATGAATGGGGGTCGTCAACACCTATCTTGGCATCAAATTTGGTGGCTCCAGCTTAAAAACTGTAGAAGATATAGGCATTTTTGGTTTTAAACTGCGGGGGGCTGGGAGCGGAATGGGTGGGCGTGGCTCCAAAATTTTTGATGCCTTTTTTGGGGGTTGTTAGTAGCTATCTTCTCCCTAAATTTGATAGTTCTAGCTGTAAGGGCTTGCGAAATAGCTGGATTTATCGATTTTGAGCTATCAAATTTATCGATTTGCCAGCCCCCAGTAATTGTAGAGCCCCAATCCTGACAACTTAATTTACCATGCCATAGATAAAGACATTTGCAAAGTTTCAAGTCTGTTGCTTCATAGATACGGACGAACAGACGGACAGACACTATGACGGACATTGCGCAAACCCAATATTCTTTTTAACTTCGGTATCGAGTTTAAAAATTTCATTTATGGAAAGTGCTGAATTTTTTTGTAAGGTTTCACATAAAGTTACAGTGACCAAATACTTTTTTAGCAAATTTAAATATTTCTTATTTGATTATATTGTTCATTGAGTTAACAAATTGTAGCAAATTAAATAAAAAAAACACGGAAAATAGTGATTTCTTGATGACATTAGCTGCTTGCATGATTTTAAAGAGGAGGAAAGCTAATGAGCTAAAACGAATCTTTCCGCGCCGTAAATGTTGGTAGCACCCATATAACTAAACAGAGGTGAAAAGGGACGCTTCAAAAACGACTATTATCCAAAATTGGTTAGAAATAACATTAGGAATAATTTAACTCAAGCGAAGGTTAAGTTCCTTGGCAAATAAATTTGGCTGGTGTTTTAAATTAAATAAAACATTGAATTCAATTATAACTCAAACCCTTCCGTAGTTGAAAAACAGAAATGCCTGTCTTCCATAGCTTTTGAGCTTGAGCGTGTTTCTTCCATAGTGTTTGAGTCATCAAAATTGGCAGGAAGATAACAGTTAACGACCGAAAAAGAACACTGCATCAAAGTTAAGGAGCCACTCCCCCTCCCATACTGACCAAAGCTCCCCTTCCACAACCATTCACTAACTTTGAGTAAGTGTCACCAAATTTTGTAGGAGGATAGCAATTGACATCATACATAGATATGCAGCAAAAATTTGAAGCCATTTTTGGAGGCCTAGTCCTCATACCCCGCCATACCATACCCATCCCCCTTTCCACCATGCAATCAAGGACTGCCATTGCTCAAAACTCATATCGGAAAATGATTGCAGCATCGTCAAACAAAGCATTACATGCAATAAAATTATTTTTTGCACGAAAAAAGTGCTTCGTCTGAAGGCACCTTTACTCTCATTCGGTTGAACCAAGCCAAACTGCGTTCAGAGGAGTATATTCATTTAGGTGATGCAATTATTATGGAAGGAAATGAAGCTAACATTGGAAAATTGACTATTCTACCAGAGACGTACATGAGTAGTCCGCGTCAAATACGTTAATTGTTCATGCACCTGATAAAAAGCCAGACGAAATATGTCGTCTATCACAGGGCTCTTCACTAAAGAGTGGAACCCATGCACTAAAATACATGGACAATAAAAATCATTTTAATATTTAAAATTTTAGTTTACATTAATTATCCTAATAAAAAATTGACATTTGTTTAATAATCTACTCAAAGGCCGAACAAAGTTCGCTGGGCTTGTTTCTTATATTTCTATTCTAATTCATACATGTGAGCACACAATCACGCAAAATTAATAAAACAAATAACATTCATATTAGCAGCAAAGCTGCGCGGCTCGACATCTTTAATATAAATAAAAACTAACTTTCTTGTCGTTTGCCAGAAGCAAAATGATAAACGCTTACATGCACTTCATGGAAAATATAAATGGGCGCACAGAGTTAAACAGCGCTTTCATTTTAATTTTGAGATAGCATGGGTTACTGTTGTTTTGAAAGAAGCGGACTCAAAAACAGCGCTAGCAATAATGTAACTAGAATATTCTTTGGTGAGTGGTTAGTTTTACACATGTTGCTGCTCAATACACCTGCGTGTTATCGATACTTTTTCCAGACATGCCTATAATTGCATATGCACCTAATTTTTATTTTGTTCCAATTAAAATTCCATCTGCATTAAAGTTTTTATTTTATCATAGCAATTTGTTTATGCTTTTGATTTAATGCACTGGATGTTAAATAGCCTGTTCACACTAGGGCACATCACGGGGAACGATGAGAAGCTGTGAAATTCGTGTTCACATTGCAACATATAACATCAAGCGTCTGCTTCTTCATTTTTAAAAGTGACGCTTATTTCACCACCTATGTAAATATTTTCTCTTAACTATATATTTGTTAAAAGAATTGATACGAGAGATTTAGCTATATCTTTAGTTGCTCAACAGCAGAGTATGCTTGTTGATCTTGTTGGCAATTTGGAAGAAGCCTGTGAGACGAGGATTTCGACGATGAGAAACTTGATGCACGTAAATCTTCTATATTCTTTAGCCACAAGTCCAGGAGGAATGTCTCCTTTTCGGGCAGTGTGCAAGTTGCTGAGTTTTTTCTTACTAAATTCGAAAATATTATTCTAATAATACGTAATTTGCATTTGGCTTAAGACTTGTTGTCACATACAACGGAAACCGAATTCTTTTTTCGGTTTCGATTTAGGTAGCTGGCTGATTTTGCGTCGGTTGCTACATGCAACTAAAACTGAAATCGAACAGAATATATGGAATACATAAAGAAATTACAAGCGTTAAGTTGGCTGCGTTTGTAGAAAACAGGTTTGAATCAAAAATATCGAAACTAACTAAAGGCCTGTTTACTCTAGGGTCTAGACATAACTTAAAAAAAATAACTTATCTTAATAAAAAATATCTTAAGGAATAGTTGCATTTACTCTCGATATAAATTAACTTAATAAATCAGTGCGGCAGTGCTGTATAACTATGTAAGCAGTGTTGTTAAACAAAGAAAAATAAACGCGGTATCACATATTGACCACAACATCATCAAAGCAGCAGCAAAGTGACTTTATAATAATGGATAAAAAAACAACAGTAGCCTTTGCAATGTATATGAATTAGATGTTTAATTGTTAAACGTTGTTGACTAACGTTTTGCAAGACTGTTTTCGAACAGCTGTTCGTAAATCAACACTGTTCGACGTAAGAAAATTAAGTTATTTCTGCAACCTGCAGGTTCAAAATTAAGATAAGTTATTTTATGTTGAGAGTAAACGCTAACATTGAGAGCCATAATGTAAATTGAGTCAGCTGACTCTTAAGTTATTTTTTCTTAAGTTATGTCTTGAGTAAACAGGCCTTAAATACAAACACTTTGAACAAGAAAATTTCAGAGGATGTTGGAATATTATGAAAAAAAATTGGAATGGGTTCTTGAGACGTAACATGATTGATGTTAGACGTTAGATGGTAAATGTGCCCTAAGGTGAATTGGCTGTAATGCGCATCTCTGTTCTTATCACACACTAATCGATCTTAAGGCCTGTTGTCACATACATCGGAAACCGAAACCTAAATCAGATCATTAGCAACCGAAACCGAAACAAGTACTTTTGACTTTATTCGGTTGCTGCCAACCGACGATCAGCTGTTTTCTACAAACGCAGCCAACTTAACGCTGGTCATTTCGAAATGTTTTCCATGTGAATACGGTTGCAGTTTCAGTTTTCGTTGTATGTGACAAGAAGCCTTTAAATATCAATAGATTACTGCAAAATCATTTCAAAGTTTTACAGCGCTAACAGCTGATATGGAGGCTTTTGGGCAGCTAATTTATATATCTATTGTTTTGAGATACTGCCCGGCATAAGAAGTATAACTTTAAAAAGAACAATATCATCGATACTTCAATTGCTTTGAAAATAGCACATCTGTGAGGATGCCACGTAAAAAGTGTGCCGATACTCATTTCTCACTTACATCGTATGTACTCCAAATTTGTTATGTTATTTGGCTTGAAATTTTAGCGACAGATAGTTAGAGAAATACACTTTGCAGCACTTGCATTCGGAGTGTGTTATACAGTACTGAAAAGTTAAAAAAAAGGCAAAATTACTTTATCAACACTATTTAGTTTCACTTGTTTCAAAGTTGTTTAAATAATGTCTAGGCGTTTCACATTTGGCAACGATGACGACAAAAATATACCCAGGATCATGACGTTTCGGCCTACATTTGAAGAATTTAGTAATTTTGCCGCCTACATCGAGTATATGGAATCACGTGGGGCACACAGGGCTGGCCTTGTTAAAGTTATTCCTCCTGTGGAATGGATACCGCGCAAATCGGGCTATGATATTGAAAACATAAATATGACTTTACCACCACCAACTTCTCAGCTTGTCACTGGGTAAGTAAGTGCATACATTTGAAGTCTAGAATGTTTTGATTTTTTTTTTGTGACAGCGCCCATGGAAAATATCAACAGCTTAACATAACGGAGCGTCGTCAAATGACGCTTCGCCATTTTATGGAAAAGGCTCAGTCGGAACTTCATCAAACGCCACGCCATATAGACTATGACGATCTGGAGCGCAAGTACTGGAAGAATATAACATATGTATCTCCGCTTTATGCGGCCGATATTAAGGGCACGCTGAGTGACGAGGACTTAGATGTATGGAATATTGGACGACTGGATACTATACTGAATCTGGTTAACACAGATTATGGCATTGAAATAGATGGTGTCAATACGGCTTATTTGTATTTCGGTATGTGGAAGAGTTCATTTGCTTGGCACACCGAAGATATGGATTTGTACTCCATAAACTACTTGCACTTTGGTGCGCCAAAGACTTGGTATGCCGTTCCCCCAAAATACGGCAGACGTTTGGAAAAACTGGCTAATGACACTTTTCCTGATAATTGTCAGGAGTGCAATGCACATCTGCGTCACAAAATGACAATGATCAGTCCAAAAGTTTTGCGTCAGCACAACATACCTTTTGATAAGATCACTCAAGAGGCCGGTGAAATAATGATCACATTTCCATTTGGCTATCATGCTGGCTTTAATCATGGATTCAACGGTGCCGAGTCCACAAACTTTGCCTCCAAGCGCTGGATCGAGTATGGAAAGCGCGCAAGCATTTGCAACTGTCGAAGTGACATGGTTAAAATATCAATGGAGACATTTGTACGCCACTTTCAGCCCGAGCGCTACGAAAATTGGATAAAAGGTGAAGACTACGGTTGCCATCCAGAGGAACCGGGAAAAATCCGCGCTGCTGCACCACCAACAATCAACAAATATCAGGTCATACAAGAGAGGTAAGTATGTATTGACTTCCGTACTTTATACTACAAGGAATAAAAATAATTAACTGATATGAAAATGTAGGTAAAAGGCAAATGGAAGCGTATCCAAAAGCATAAACTATATGTATATTATTAATTAACGTTAAACACAGTAAAATGTGCCATTTTGCGACGTATTCCTTATTTTTCAACCAAAAAAAGGAGATTGAAGGGTTTTACATTACAGACCTGGGTTGATTATCGTTATTGCCTTTAAAGATACCAGAATATTTCGTTGAATTAACATAATTGTGTTATTCGAAGGATGGTAAAGCACACACACACAAACGGTCTTATTGAAACCTGACAACGTCCAAACCATTTTTTCACATTTGTAGTCAGTCATAATTAACCGTTATAACACTCAATCGGCAAATTTTGCTCCATCAGCTCGTTCGTTAGGTGTATAGCGATTTATTTTAAAAATTTTACTTGATTCGGTAAAGAAATGTCAAAACAATTATATATTCTCAGACCGACTTAAAAGATGGCGCATTTTCAACACGCTCTTTTAAAGGTTTTAGACAACTTGGACTTTTAGAGGCTAACTAGAGTAAAGGGTTTCTTCTAGTGAGCTAAATCGAAAAAGGCATTCTATCTTGTTTTCTCATTTATCGCTTTTCTTTCAGTTTACAGTCATCCAAATCAAAAGCAACATCACAGAAAAGAGGCTGTTCTCTGTCCGATGTTGGCGCACAATCGGATGTGGACGCTTCCGTGGAGATTAAAAATCAGTGCAGCAGTGCCAACTTAAAGCAAGCTGTCGTTAAGCTACGGAAACTTCCACCTGTTTTGACACTCTCAAAGCAGACTTTCCCACAAGTCGAAGCTACCGCACCGACATCCACAAAACAACTGGATTTTAGCTCGACTGCAGTTGTACGAATAAAGCGGCTGTGGAATGATCTGCCATATGAAAACACAGGCACCAATCTGCTTACCAATGGCATTGTCAAAAATACAAAACGAATGCGCTTTCAGACTAAGGTTCTTACACTCGATGACGAGGATTAGGTGATGCCTTTCAATCTATTGTCGATCTCCATTGTTAGTCGTTTTACGAGCGAAAACAATCTATTAGTATACATTTATATTACAAAATGGTTTTCGAATCAACTAATAAAACATATATATACATGTAAACTTATAGCTCAGCAAAACATCTTGCAAGGTGCTTGATCTTAAAATTTTTGTGACTTCATTTATTTAAATATTTGGTGGTTTTAATGGACTCAATGGTTAACAAAACAATTTAAACCGTAGCAGCAGATTTCAGTATGCTTTGTGAAAGTGGGAATGGTGGCTTAGAATCTGAGGTGTATAATTTGCAATTTTTAATGCAGCTCTTTGGTTACCAGTTATCATCCCACCAAATTTGCTGATTATACCTGTTAAATTAGGGGTTTATTGAATGGATATCGATTTCCCAGCCTCCCATTGATTGTAGCGCTCCTTTCGTGAGACGTTGGTTGAAGCAGGTATGCACTAAGATATTTTCAAAATTTCAAGTCTAGCTTAAAGACTTTCAAGTTGAAGTGTTTCCAAAGCATAATAGCAACACTTTTTGCCTTCGGTATCAGAATATAAAAATCATGTGTAGGTACCGCCGCAGTACCAGTCATGCAACGTATTTTCGGAATGTTGAATATAACAATCTGCAGTGTATAATGTGTTCAACCATGAACCAAGTTTTGCCCAAGCTGCAACAGCAAATTAGCGGTCAGTTCGGTTAAATTTAAGAGGTAAATACTGTGTGATGGAAAAAAATCAAAGCTAACAATTTTTGCTGAAATCCAAATGATCACGAAAAGCTTTCTGACGTTATCAACCTTGAATAGTATTCTAAAGAACATACTTTTACAAACTTTGGAGACGCCGTTCAACACGACCATTCATCAAAGAATATTCTTTGATTAATGACATGACTCACATTTTTTGGCTAGCCAGGTTTGGGTAACAACGTGTTATCATCCGGGCTTATCTTCGCAACACTGTATCGATAGCCAGCTAGCTACTTCCACATCAGCTCATTCATAAAACCCCGCTGTTGTCTAGCGAGTTTCTGACAAAGAGAAAATAAGCAACCTAAGGCCCAGTTACCCAAAATTGAACTGAATTGAATTTGAGCTCAGAAAACAGCAGATTAGAGCGGACGCGTAAAACACTCTTTGCTGGTTACCCTCAACTCAAACTGAATTGACAATCTGCAGAAAACATAATTTTTGGTTCCAGTTCATATTTCAGTTCAAGTTACGTTAAAATGGACGAACAAAAACTTATTTGTTTGATGCAGGAAAAAGATTTCTTCTACAATAGAGCAAGCTTATATTTTAAGGATCCGGAAAAGAATAAAGGCTGCTAGTCCAAGGTATACTTAAGTTAAGTATACCTTGTGCTAGTCTATTAATAAATATCAAAACAATGACAAACAGCGGTTCGATAATTTAATATTCTGGGTAATCGGTTGTACACTGCCATCCTCAGGCCCATGATACAATTAATACGGTAGTGCCATCCGAGAGAGCCAGTACCTACTGATTTTAATTGTATCATGCTCAGGCCTATCCTACTGTACGGAGTGTCGGTATGGTTGCCAGCTCCATCAAAGAAGAAAACAGCCCACAAGCTTGGCAAGGTACAGCGTGCCGCTGGACTGACCACAACAGAAGCCCTCAGTACGATAACAACTGAAGCTCTTGGTAATATACTTTATCTTCTGCCAGTAGACCAAATGGGAAAGTTACTACCAACTCTCTCTGCCCTACGCATGAGGGAAAAAGGAAGTGGTTTAAACAGACGTACGGACATTCCAAGGTTCTTGTGGAAAACCCACTTTTTTCCAAAAACACGGACTGCTCTCTTCCTCAGGAATTCCCCAAAAATCCATTCCATATGCTAATCCCCTCTAGGGACGATTCGTGCTCAGGCAAGCCAGGGCGGACAAACTCAGTAAAAATTTATACCGATGGCTCAAAGCTAGACGACCGGCTAGAAGGTGGCGTCTTTGCGATGAGCTATCCATTAATAAATCTTTCAGCCTCCCTGATCATTGCAGTGTGTTTCAAGCTGAGATCGCTGCAATACATGAGGCTCTCTCCTGCATCTCCGAAATAAACTGCTCTACAGCTAGAATCTGCATATTTTCTGATAGCCAGGCGGCTATTAAATCTCTCAAGGCGATATCATCTAACTCGATATCTGTCACAAACTGCAGCAGATCTCTGAAGGAGATGAGCAGTTCGAGATACGCCTCATAAAGGCATCGAGGGCAACGACAAAGCAGACAAGCTACCATGCCTCTCCTTACAGACAAGTAGAGCATGGGTATCCCCATGGCCAGCTGCAAGCTAAGAGTCCGATCGCACTTCGAACTTGAAGCAAACAAGAGATGCAACTTACCACCGCCACGGGTAGGATTGCCAGGCAAACCTGGCCAACAAGCTGTAAAAAGCGGTCCTCAGGCCTTATTCACTTAAACAGGCTGTGCTGCCGTAATCAGGGCCAGTACTGGCACTGGTTAGTGGGGACTCACGCAGCGAGACCTCTAGCCCCTTTCAATGACTTCTGCAGAAGCTGCCGAGACGTAGAGGAGCAGGAAACGGTCTCCCACCTCTTCTGCGACTGTCCAGCTCTCTGCAAGAACAGAAATCGCTACCTTGGTTCTTTCTTCTTATTGGACCTCTCTCAACACTAAACCGAAAATATCCTGTCTTTTATTCGAGCCTCGGGCTGGGACCACGCCCTCGAAAACGGTGTGACACACTCTGCGTCTGAGTAGACGGTGTATGTTCACCATGTCCAAGACGCGGCA
Organism: Scaptomyza polygonia; assembly: GCA_035044585.1. NCBI lineage: Eukaryota > Metazoa > Arthropoda > Insecta > Diptera > Drosophilidae > Scaptomyza > Scaptomyza polygonia. Next base: position 115,448 of record JAWNNU010002388.1, read on the forward strand.
TTACAGTGAGTGGGGGGTTTATCTTAAACTGCTCACTACCGCTCTAACCTAACCTAGCCTAAAAACTACTTCTCAATAAATTTGGTAGTTATAGCTGTAAGGGCGTGCGAAATAGGTGAGTAATCGAATTTATCGATTTGCCAGCCCCCCAATTTTAATAAAAGATTGAACAACTTTAATAAACTCTTTTTGTTATGTAAAGCATAAATGTGCATTTTATAATTTTTGTTGCAAAAGGTTAGACTTATTGTACGGTTAACCTATGCGCGCCCATGTGATCTAACACAAACTAAACATTTTTTTATACCTTATAAATACCCAAATGGAATCTCATTTATTTAGGAGTTAATTGAATAATTGCGATCAGTATATAAAGTATAGTATTGCTACATACTAAGTTTTTGAATCCACAACTAAATCAAATTTTAGCGCAATGCATTTTTCAATTAGGGTATTCAGTAGCTATGCTATCGTCGTAAAGTACTAAGTTGTTATTTGCAATCTTTACAACAAACAAACGGAAGCATGTTGAACACAGCAAATATGCCCCTGTGTTTGTTTGCTACTATTGAACTATATGTGTTATTGTGCAGTTGCCAGACTATGTATGAAAACAGCAATTTTCGAGATTATGGATGTAATGAAATTAGGTCACACTAGGCGAGTTATGGTTGTAAAAGTAAGTATATTTTATTATTAATTAATTTAAAAGACTTAACTGATGTTTTTAACAGTGGCAGAAGCGACAAAAGCAAAGTTTTCTTCGTTTTGCTGCACTTGGTCTGTTATCATACCGATTGTTCCACCATCTCCTATTCCAAGCAATGTGGCGTTTTTCTTGCTCAATTCAATTTAACTGTCGATTGTATTGTCATCGAACCATGATGGAATAACATAAGGTGGTCCCGTCGGCAGCCGAAGTTGTACGAAGTATACACTTATTTCAGTGCACGTTTGCTTGTTGAAGAGAAAGGTTGTGCGACGTTTTTTTTTTTTTTTTTGTTTATTAGCCCTTAAGCGTGCACTAATGTGACATATTTAGGGTTGCCATCCGTCCTGGAATTCCGGGACATGTCCCGCTTTTCCAGGTAATGTCCCGGTGTCCCGACGCGACACGAAATTGTCCCGGTTTTCTATTGTTTCGATGAGTAACGGATTTTTAAATGGCTGCAACTAGACGACGCGAACTTTTCGTATGATGAAAGTGTAGCGAAGTGTGTTGAATAATTTTTTGAGAAAAACATTTCGATAGACGATTCACTCTTGTTCGACCAGGTTGCCAACTTGAAGAAGTTTTTGTCACGACAAGTGAAGACGTTTTTTGAGCAAGGCTCTGCAGATAAGCTGGTACAGTTTTTTGCAGCAAACGTAAAGTCGAGCTGTTACTCGGAACTTCCGAGTCAGAACTATTGAAAATAGCAGAATTCTTTTATGCAATTCCTCCGCACAATGCAAATTGCGAAAGGTTTTTTTTGTTAATAAATTCGCAGTGGTCAGACGAAAGAAATAGGTTACTGGTGGAGAATGTTGAAAACTTAATGATTGTTCAATTAAATTTTGTAGACATGGGTTGTTTAAACTTTTATAAAGAATTGATGGACAAAAATAATATTAGTGTATTGAAAAAAATTTACAGTGTGGAGAAGTACAATAATAAGTAAGTTAACATAATTAATAAATAATAATAATTTTACGTAGTTGTAATGACATATGGCCTGTTAAGTTAAATGGCTTATTTCAGTTTTTAAGGAATAAAAATATGTGAGCATTAAATTTGTAATGAATAAATATATCAATATTCAAATTGGGTTATGGGGGGGGGGGGTTGGGGGGGTTTGTGGTCAAACGTCCCGGAACGGCCTGAGCCCCAGGTGGTCACCCTAGACATATTGCAAATTTTGCTGCAAAGCTGTGGAGGGATTAAGTCTTGTTCATGTACCGAAGTGTTATTTTAAATAACATTGTGGGAACGAAGCCTGGGGTGCAGCCTGGCTAGAGCTGGATAAATTTGTTATTTCTTTTTACTTTAAAATAAGAATATATTTTTAAATTCAGTACCTAAACAAAAACTATTTGCATTAAGAATCAAAATCAGCGTTTGATTAGTAATACCAAGCTGTTAAAAATTAAACTTTAAAAAAATTTCTCGCCTATTTATTATAAACGGCATATTCAAACCCTACGGACATGCTAAGGGTTAAGGCCTGTACGCAGAAGGCCCGTACAGCGTACGGACTGAAAAACTTCATAAAAAAAAAATGGTCTCGTACAGCGTACGGCTCGTAATAACATAACGCAGTCCGCAGCACTGTTAGTTACGGGCCATAAGGCAGTGTTGAACAATGAAAATGTTAATATGTTATTGCTTCCGTAAATAGCTGTCTGCACCTATTTACGGAAGCTAAAAGTGCAAAACAATGTCAACACGGAAGAGCCGTTTCGTTAATTTCGAGGAAGAGAGCGACAAAATTGCGCTAATTAAAGCAATGGAGTGTCGGCCAGTCCTCTGGGATCTAACAAACAAGTCGCACTCAAATAATATTTCGTGAAAAGCGCTTGGGATGAAATTGGCGCCGAATTGGGAAAAGATGGCAAGTATATTGATCATAATAATCAACTTAATAATATTATATTAAAAATATATTCGTATTTTCATTGCAGTACGTGAATGCAAGATGGCATGGGCAGGTCTGCGCGATAGCTACAGATATAAGCTCAAACTATATTTTATGCTCTTCGCTATCCATCTTTATAATAATTTAATTGATTCAAATGTAAACAAGCAACGAAACACAGTTGCTTTCCGATTTATTAAGAGAAAGTATTCGACCAACCGCCACAATATGTGAATTTTTCAACACTTGTCGTTTCTGTCAGTAAAGTTTGTGTATTACGGTCCGTACGCTGTACGGGCCTTCTGCGTACAGGCCTTTAATCAACAATCACATTGCCGTCTCACTCACACTCAATACGACACTCAGACTGAGTGACTCAGTATACTTTGTTCTTTTCACTCGCACTTATTGCAAGCATATAATAAAAAGGATTGCTGTTGCCGACGGGACCAACTTATGTTATTCCATCATGCATCGAACTGGCAAACAGCTGACTTGGCACAAATACGACAAAAGAAACGTAAAAAGTGCACTTACTAGCTACACTGTATTATAAATAACACTTTACGACCGTAGCATAGCTACTGAATACCCTAAATATTTTGCATATGCGTGTTTTATCTTCTTCTTCTTAATAATATATATAAATCTCGTGTCACAATGTTTGTCCTCAATGGACTCCTAAACCACTTAACCGATTATAATAAAATTCGCACACCATGTGCAGTTCGATCCAACTTGAGAGATAGGATAGTTTAAATCTCATATTATAGTCGCAATTTTAATTTATTGCTAATTATTTGTCTGTTATTATTTGACAGTCACAAATATCTGTTAACTCAAAATGATTCTAACAGATGTCGACTGGGTTGAGTAAGTAATCAATAGATGGTGCTGCTATGGTAAATCTACGAACGAATAGCATAATCAAGAGAACTAAAATAAATTTTAAAAATTCAATGGTAAAATATTAATCCGTGTGTGAAAAGTGGGTTCAAAAATAAATTTCAAAAGTTTTAGGAAGCAGATTTATTTTACAACAAACAATATAAAAATTTGAATCTGTTGATATTTTGCAAAAGTAATACTATACTGTTATTCCGAAACAGTTCGTACAAATGTTCCACAATTAAATCAACAACAAAGAATTGCGTAAGAAACTTTGACAGAAGCTGTGAATAGTGGAACTGGTGGAATTTATTTCCTCGATGCTGTTAGCGAGGATCAGATCGCGAAATCATGTAGCACCAGCGTTGGCTTCATCAGAAAAAGCAGCGACTCGCTAGAAGGCGGCCAAACTGCACATTCTACATGCAAACCAACGAAACACCAATTTGCAACATCGCAAAAATGGAGCAATGGCAAAGATCCTACAGGTATGCAAATTGTTTGGGATGAATGCCCAATGGCCTATACGAGGTCGTTGGAGGCACTGGTGGGAAAATTGAAAGATCTTCGTGACATAAAAATATTTTTGAAGTGGGCATGATTCTGTTGTCAAGTGATTTTCTTCAGACACTACCAGTTATTTCCCGATCAACTGTTGCTGATGAACTAAACGCATGCAGACACTCCAATTAACAAAGATGCGAGTATTTTTGCAACATGCTGAAACTGCAACTGTGTCCGGGAAGCAGTTGTTAGACATTGAAAATAACTAAGTCAAAGAAACAAAAGAGGAACTCATTCAGCGAGTTTTCCTAGATATAGCGCAACAGATTAATAACCATAATTGGCTGCGTGATCGAGCAATATTGGTGGCAAAAAATAAAGATGTCGAGGATCTCAATGCGAACATTGCTTAAGGAAAAGTTGATTTCCTTCAAATCAGTCGACAATCTTAGTCAAAGAAACAAAAGAGGAACTCATTCAGCGAGTTTTCCTAGATATAGCGCAACAGATTAATAACCATAATTGGCTGCGTGATCGAGCAATATTGGTGGCAAAAAATAAAGATGTCGAGGATCTCAATGCGACCATTGCTTAAGGAAAAGTTGATTTCCTTCAAATCAGTCGACAATCTTATGAACCAGGATGACGTAGTCAACTTTCCCACGGAGTTTTTAAGTTCACTGAAATTGCCTGGATTACAACCTCACAGTTTCCAGTTTAAAGTATGTTCAGTTGTCATCATGCTGCTTAACATTAATCAACCACGACTGTGCAAAGGAACAAGACTGGCTTTGAAAAAGGTAATTGAGGCAACAATCATAAAAGGAAAGGATGTCTCGATCTCGCGTATACCGATGATTCCAACGGATTTAGCATTCAATTTTATACAATTACAATTTCCAGTAAGTCTGGCCTTTGCGATGACCATAAATAAATCGAAAGGCCAGTCATTGGAAGTTTGCGGAAAAATCTTGGAGTTTCCCTGTTCGCACATGAACAATTATACGTATCGTAGGAAAGCCATCATCTCTGTTTACTTACGCACTTCAAAACAAAACAAAAAATATAGTTTCTGATAAAGCATTAAATTGAACTTTAAACAGCATCATAACAGTGAGTCAACAACAAATTGAAGCCTTTGAAATAGCTAGGAAAACTCTATTTTGAGGCAGTACGAAGTCTGCCGGGCAGCTTGTGTGTTCATATATTAGTAATAAGTGCGAGCGAGCGTGACATCGATAGAATGTGCATAAAATTTTGTTTCAGTTGCCCTTGCGCTCAGTGGTCTTTCAAGGCAAGCGACGGGCTAACGCACATTTTGCCAAAAATGGAATGATATTATAAACTTAAAGTGTGACTGGCTTTTTTATACTCGATACCGAAGGTAAAGAGTAAATTGGGTTTGTGCAATGTCCGTCATGTTGTCTGCCCGTCTTTATGTATGAAGCAACAGTATATTTTACTCATTTTAATTTCATTGTTTTGTCATTACGTCTTTTTTGTTTGATAAATTTGAAATGTAACGTATTATACGTAAAATGTTAGAGACACAGCCTGAAGGTCAAGCCGCAAGCACAGACCGTCGATTATTTCATTTTTTCCATTAGTTTTATTTTACTCAATTAAACATATGCGTGAGTCATGTAACTTTTTCAAAATTCCTGCAGGCGTGAGCGTGCGTGACGTGAGAGTAAAATTACTCACGCGCACGAGTTAATATTTGTTAAGTTATGGCGAGAGTAAACAGGCCTGAAACTAAACTATCACTGAGCAACCAACGATATTGCAATGGACGGCCGTCCAAGTTTATGATAGTCCGATCATAAAGAGTAACATACCGATCGAAAGGTACCGTTTATACAAAAGTAGTGAAAGTGGTAATTGAAAACACCCTAGCTATTTTTAAAACGGTTCATGTGCAATGAATGTGCCTAAGCTGAAAGTTAACTAATGAAAACGTTACAGACGGATAAAGATAGTTTGATGCAGATCTTTAGGGGATGCCACCATCTATATTGCCGCCAGATTTGGTGACTCTTGCTCAAAAACTGTGGGCGGAAGAGGATGAGCGGACCATCCAAATGTTTGATGCACATCTTTTTGGGATGTCTTCCAAACAAATTTGGTGGTTCTAGCTCGAAAACTGTGAAAGATAGAAGCATTGCCGTTTTAAAGATGCAGTAGGCTGAGTTTGTCGGCGTGGGACCAACATTTATTATGCCATTTCTTGGGGTAACTATCATCTATCATCTTACCAAATTTGGTTACTAAACCTGTACGGATGTAGAAAATATATGGATTAATCGATTTTCAGTTGTCGAATTTTTCGCCCATAGAATCAGATACGTATTTGCAAAGTTCCAAGTCTCTAAGATGAAAACTGCACAAATCCAAAATACATACTCTTTAAATTCGGTATCGAGTTTAAAAAGGCACCTGGGAACGATCTGATTTCCAACACCATTCCCAAATCGAGCATTTTTTCTTGTCACAATTTTGAACGTGAACGAAAATAGGATTTTTCCTAGCCTCATGTTCGATGAATGAGCCAGATCGTTGAACAAATGCATACAAAATTAGAAATTCATTAATAGCAATATTAAAATATTCTCACTTGCAAATCATAGAACTAAATGTTTATTTTAAAGTCGGTAAAAAGTCACATTCCAATCCGACTAGCGTCTTACTTGATTATAAGTATTTCTCTACACAAACTTAGCTTACATTAATATTTTTTCTGCAGCAGTTCATAATTTTGAGTCGAACTAAATCAATTTTTTTATGCAAATATGTGCCTATGAGCATAGTAAGTATCCCAACGCGTTAATTTTCAATCTTGTTTATTTGCTTCGTTTTTGAACTTCACAATTGTTTTTTCCGTACACTACAATACGAATAAATTATGAACAGAAATGAACCAAATAAAAGTCATATTTAGAAAAATTAAGATTGCATATTAACAAATAATGTGTACACAATGCAATCGGTTATCGTTTGACAGACAGGTTGTATCATAATTATCATTGTTGTTTTACTTAGACAGAGGAAAAGGAGACGACAGATTTTAATTGATATCTTGTGATACCAACCATTAGTTGGAAAAACATTTTTGAAGTTTTTTTTTTTAATTTTTAACATGAGCTTAGGCTAAATAGCTGTAGGTGTCCTTATGCCCTTCCATGCGTTCCAGATACTCCTTTTCTATCAAGATATCAATGCACTTCTTAATGACGGGCACATTAGGTTTAAACCGAGTCGACAGCTGATTAAGCACCTCAGAGATAAGATTCGTGTGATTGAGACGCTTACGCATCTTCATAATGCGCACAATCGCCGCTTGTATTAATAGTTTCCGATCCTCTTCAATGTGTTTGGTAACAGTTTCCTGTTCAACTTTAAGCTCAGTCTTTAACGGGTGATTGATGTTTATGCGACGCTTCTTGCTCTTGTAATCCAGAAAAAGCTCTACAGTTGAGTCTAGCGTTAACTCATTCTCGCTGTCGTTTGAGGTCAGCACTTTAGCCTTGAGCAGTATTTGCAATACCTAAACAAAAATACACTTGAAATACATTTGTGAAACTTAGAAAAAGGTTCATGCTTCACCTGTATTAAGTTCTCTAGCTGGGATTGCGTGTTGTCGCGAAGTTGCTGCACTGTGAAACTAATCTGGTCGTTAAACTGCAACAGCACTGACATTTGGAACGTGCTTACTTGCAGTGTGTACACGACATTGCTGCGATTTACATTCATTATGAGTTCGCCCTTGCATTTGTGATACAGCCAATTAAGCTTGCGACCCGAATGACGCGCAGAGTAGAAAATGGTAAACTGTTGAACGGATCGTTCTAATTCCGAAGGCAGCAAAAAATTATTGTTTTGCGTGAACGGCCATGCATTTGTGGAAAGGACCTCGATGCCAAAATCTATTTCGGAAGTAATATTTTGAGTCTTCAGGTACTCCTTAAAGTTTGAATTTAAGTCTTTGGACAGACCAATGTCCTGGAACATGCGCTGCAGCTTGACAGTGTATTCATAACCACACGTTTGCTTTAGCTTAGAGATCATCATTGCCTCCGCATCGTCCGACGCCGATGTATGACTGACTAATCGCTTTGCGAGCATATTTGAGTAGTACTTTTGAAAGACATCCTTGTCTTCAATATATTTGAAGACGACCATTACTTGGTTCAGATTATCTTCAAGCTCTTTGTCTTCAGGGTTCTTTGAAGATTTCTTGAGCAAAAGATCGCAGTACTTGGCCAGCAATTCTGGCGACTTTCCAGCATTGTTTGGTCTGGTCACAACGTTTGAATTTATAAATTTGCCGCACGCCTTGTCCAATGCAGCCACAAAGCCATTGTCATTATCAAATGCAATCAGCACGAGCGCATTGTACTTTTTGTGTGTATCGAGTATGGTTTGCACATAAGTCTTCGGATCGTTGGCCGCATCACTGGTGCAGCATTTCTCAATTGCTACCGTGCCCTGTTGCAGTATGTGTTCCTCGAGTATTTTTTTTAATTGGTCTAGGTTTTTGGGTGAAAGAGCGACTAGCGAATACATGCGCTTTAAATCTTCATTTCTGTCAGCATTCAACAAGTTTTGAAACTCGGTGTGGAATAGTCTCAGATGTTTTTCAATCAATACCTGTGTGTGATATTTAAAGCATTAATGTAACTAATTGCTTCAAAAAACTTAGATTTTGGAGTCTTTTAACGAAAAATTCATACATAAGCTAGTAAGAAATTTAGAAAATCCCTAATCTTTTGGTGTAAAGTTTACAAGATGAAGAAATAAATTTCAAAATATAATTAAAATAAGTGAAACGGTGCAGTTGGACGCGACTGACTGCGATATACTCTGTTACCAATATTAGAAACCGGTAGAAAGGTCTAGTTGTAAAGGAGTACGGGTGTCACTCGCTAGTGGGATTTGGCGATTTCTGAAATTATTAAATACCACCATATACCTTGACTTTATCTTAAAAACTTAAAAATTGTTTAAAATACACGAATTTCCGTTTTTATACTCGATACCTTGAAGTTAGAGACTTGAAACTTTGTAAATGTCTTTGTCTATGGCATAGTAAATTAAATGTCAAGATTGGAGTTCTACGATTACTGGGGGGCTGGCAAATCGATAAACTCGATATCTCAAAATCGATAAATCCACATATTTCCACGCCGTTACAGCTAGATCTACCAAATTTGGGGAGAAGATAGCTATTAACAACCCCCAAAAAACTGCATCAAAAACTTTACAGCCACGCCTACCCCTTCCGACACTAACCCCCCCGCAGATTAAAACCAAATATGTCTTCTACAGTTTTTGAGCTAGCCACCAAATTTGATGCAAAGATAGGTGTTGACAACCCTCAACCAAATTCATAAAAACTTTGGATGCCACGCCTATCCATACTGCCCTAGCCGCCCTAACGCTTCGCTAAAAACGGTAATGTGTGTATCTTCCAAAGTGTTTGACCTAGTCACCAAATTTAGTAGGAAGATAACTGTTAACATCAAAAAACTGCATCAAAGTTTTGGAGCCACGTCGAAAAAATTGGAGTTGATACAGGCACCATGCGTCACCAAATTGGGCAGGAAGATAGCAGTTAAGAAAAAACACAGCTGTGGATGCCACGCCCTACCATACCGCCCCCAGTCCACCACCCCAAGTTTGGTAGGAAGATAGATAGATGGTGACATCCCAGTAAGATATGCAGTAGCCAATCTTTGAACGCAGCGTTTATCTTTGCCGCTTCCGTACCCCTTAGCAATCACACCTCTTTTTAATCAGTTGGTTGCGTCCGACTGCTACGTTTCCGTTTGTGTGCAGCTGTATATTTTCTCCTCTAATGCTAGAAACGCAACCAACCTGTTCGCATGTTGACTTAAGGACATCAGCCGTTGTCTCATGCAGGTAAGACAGAGCATTCTTGGAATTACGTCCACGTACACGTTGTTTTTCCTCTTCAAGGCGGTTCTCGACATGCTTCAAGTACTCTGTCACTGTGTTAGTCGATAAAAACGCATCGGATTCTTTTTCGTAGAAAGCGTAGGTGTCTGCTATGAACTTAACTTCAAAATTGTCTTTATAGACCGAAAGCTTATGTTCAGTGGCGTCAGCGTCATCTTCGTTGAAGCTCAACTCGACATAGCATTCAATAACATCGCGAACCAATGCACGATTTATTAACTTGCCATGGCGCTCTTCCTCGATTGACTTCAAAATCGCTTTGGTCACGGGCTCGTTTAGCACATGAAACAAATGACCCTTCCAAGCGACAAGAGCGAGGCGGTAGATCTTATAAATGCCCTTCTGGCCCTCCTCACACTCACGCTTTACCCAGTTGCGATTGAGGTAATTGCAAATGCCATCGAGGACGGTGCTAGAGAACTGATACGATTTCCATTGCCTTGTGTAGCGTGAGAGTAGCACCTCCTCGCCACTAATTGACTGAAAAGTGGTTAGCAAGTCCTTCAAATAGTCTTTTAAAAATAGTTCAAGGCGATCATACAGCTTTTTGCCAACTAACTGAGCACCACCCGCTTTGCCGCTGCTGCGTCCACTCGGTGCCGCGCTGACACTAGTACAATAGTCATAAACGTGCGTGTAGAATCTCATGTACTGTTTACGTGTTAGTGATTTCTCGTGTTCAAATATCTGCAATATGCCTTCGACAAGCTCCTTCCAAATGTCATCCAAATTAACGGGTCTTTGTGTGGTTTGAGAGTTGTTAGAGCGATTCATTTTGGCAGTCGACGACAAATAGGTCTTGCCCTCTACGCAATCCTGTCGTTGTTGTGAGTGGTTTTGATGCTGTTGCTGCGTTGACAATAGGACAACTGACAGTGCGTCGCTTAGTGTAAATCTTGTTTTATTTACTTTGATCGGAGTTTTAGCAAATTATATGTAACAAATAATGGGGATTTGTAAAAACTAGTATTTAACCTGCAAATAATTTAAATATATATAATATAAGTTCAGTTAGCTTTAGAGATTTTTTAAATTTAAATTTAGTTCTAAAGCTTTTTTACTAATCAAACTGACAAATACACAAGTGCGGATATTTACATCCATTATCTTTTACGTATGCTTATGTTTACATATCGATACTCTTTTTGAAGTTTTAATCTAAAACAGCCATATGCAAAATATATTAATATACCATTACAACACTTACACATGTACACACCCAAACACACATGCATTTATGCAAATATATATACATCCATATGTTTGTATTCAAGAAAAAGTTACAGGTTCTTGTATACATGCATACATATGTAACTTCCTGACTTATTCACTTACGCACACATTTTAGATTTCGAATAAAACATTTTTTGGGCAACCTCCAAAAAAAAAACAGTTAGCTATTCGAGAACATTCAATGATTTTTTGGCACACATGTCAGAAAAAGTTTGGACAATAATTTGTACTGGGATTAAATCTTTGACGTAGTGATTTTCCTTGCACCGATTTATTTTCTTTTGTTCGCCATTTTTACAGCAATATTAGACAAAACACGGTTTACAAATTTGCATAAAACTTTGCGTTTCAACAGCCATTTACCTGTTGTAGGTTGTCGTGAATTGCTTCGCGTCTCTTAAGTATTCGAATTCACTTTTGTTCAAGTAGTTCAACTAAATTAAAGATTTTTTGCTGTTTGTAATAAACTCTTTTTGACTAAAGAATGGGGCTGTTGATATAATATATATCGATGAGTATATTCTTATCACATTTCCACGCAGTATTATATATCGATGGTATCAAAATCGATATAAGGGTGCGAAACTAACGGCCATTGAGCATGTGTGTCAAGTTAGCAACGGCTCGCCAGCAACGATTTTCGGAACTTAGTTCATGAGTCGGAACCACGATATAACATTGGCATTGGGATATGTTTTTCTGAAAGAAACCTTATTAATTATGATGCAGATTTGTTAGAAAAATAGCCACTTTTTGTTTTAATTTATCGTTTGGCATATTTCAGCTTTTAATATGGGTTAAACCATATTTAATATATTTTTTAGAAATAACGGCCTCAAATACGGCTGGTATCCAATTTAAGCCTAAAATTTCAGCTATTTTATGAGAAATATTTAATGAAAATCTATCCATCAGTTGTTGAGATATTTTTGAAAGAGTGCAGCAAGTTCGGTACAAGACCCATTCAAAATGACCGCCAATATATATGTGTGGTTCTCAAGCCTTAAAATCTTATCTCAGAGATGACCTCAAATGAGGCATATACCGAAATAAAGCTACTGTCTTGGAGTAGCTATAACAAATAATTAAAGATCTGTGCTACAGTTATTGTGAAAATTGTTAATTAACCTTTAAAAGTTCATGTAAAAGGCCTATCGAGCTGTTTGTTCGTGCATGAACAGAACCATTGCCCAACAGAAAGCTGACTGATATGGCGGTGGTTCCATTCATTTGTTCACCATATAAGTAACTAGGAGACACTTTTTAGCTCATATATGAAAATCTTTGCTAACTTTTTTCTTTTTTCCAAGATAATGGCCACAATTGAACGGTAGTTGGAGATTAAGGCAGCGATTTCCCCATTAATTTGCTGTATTAATCATTAAAATCTGTCGCTAATTTTTTTGTGACAAATGCATTTATATATAGACTTTAATAAATATCAATTATACCTATGTATATATAAACACATATTATTGCCGCCATTACAAAAAGGCTGCCGGACTTATGAAAATGTTCGTTATATATTGACTCTCTTCAATTAAAATTACCTTATATTAACTAAAATCATGCATACATAACATAACTCTAACATTCTTCAGATATGGTTCGGGCATTGGAAAATTACTATTTAAGAATGTTGAAGCGTGTAAGGCCACATGAAAATTATTCAGTGCCTGCACTTCAACGTGAAAAGCAATTGGACGGATACAATTGCGGGATTTTAATTTTACTATATGCGAAACAATTAGGGCATTAAGTATGTAGCTATGCCATGGTCGTTAAGTACTTAGTTGTTATTTGAAATCTTTACAACAACCACACAGAAGCATTTTTAACACAGAAAACATGCCTCTGATACTCAGACGTTTGCTACTATTGTACTATATGTATTATTGTGTGGTTGCCAGACTATGTACGAAAACAGCTGTTTTCGAGATTATTGATGTAATGAAATTAAGTCACACTAGGCGAGTTATGGTTGTAAAAGTAAGTATATTTTATTATTAATTAATTTAAAAGACTAAATTTATATTTTTAATAGTGGGAGAAGCGACAAAAACAAGGAGTGCGGGAGAACGAATAAAATGCAAAAGATTTATTTCAAAAAAAAGTTAACAAGATATGTCCCCCATATGCTTACGGATATATTTAAAAAAAAAAACAAGACATTTTGCAAATGCTTTAGTTGTGTTTTAATGTTTTTCTCATAGCTGCAGCCGTACCATCGACAAACTCAAACTCCAGTAGGGCTAAATCGACCTAACGACCTTGGCATATTGATAATAATAATCAACTTTTTTCGTTTATTTTATTGCTTTCAGCTAAACAATTGCTCAATTCAATTTAGCTGTCGATTGTATTGTCATCGAACTGGCAAACAGCTGACTTGGCACAAATATTACAAAAGAAACCTAAAAAGTGCACTCACTGTATTATATATAACACTTTACGCACGTAGCGCGTACTGAATACACTAATTGTATATCCAGATTTTTAAAATATTTTATGGGATCATGTTTTACGTTTTTTAGTTTAGATAGTTTATTAGTTAAGTTTATGTTCATTTGTTCGACAAGTGAGTGGAACACAAATATCCAAATGCGAATTCAAAGTCCTGTAAAAATGGCAATGCAAGTTTCTATGTCACTACAAGTTTGCTGAAGAAGATCATTTAATTTAGTAAAGTCAGTTTTAAGAAAACAACGGGTCTTTAAAGAATTGTTATCCATATAAAACGACGAAACAAGTTGCAGGGCATATACGAGCCCCGACCACTATTAATTCGTACGACAAGCTTTTTTACCCTTATGCAATGTTTAACATACGATATATTCAATAATAATGTAGATAACATATCCAAACTTTTTTTCTATGAAAGATAATTTTATTCTCTTAATTTTAGAGCAAATATTTTTTGTTGTACTTCAATAACAACAACAGCAATATTAATATTTTTAAATGCTTTGCTTTACTGATAAGAAAATCGTGACCAGTAATTATTCGTACGGTGCGTTATATAGTTACTTTTTGATTACAAAATTTATTTTTTTTTTAATATTAATACTGGGTAACATCGCCTTTGGCCTCTACAACAGATTTACAACGCTTTGGCATAGATTTTAATAAATTCTGGCATTCTTCGGTTGAAATGGAGTCCCACATCGCTTGCAATTTTGTTTTAAGGTCAGAAAAGGTTCTTTGAGGGTCATTTCTTAGGTTTCTTTTAATTTTTCCCCATATATTCTCGATTGGGCTTAGGTCCGGACTATTTGATGGCCAATCTAAGACCCCAATTTCATTACACTGCAGCCAAGATTTGGTTCGTTTGGCAGTATGCGATGATGCTCCATCCTGCTGAAAGGTGTATTCACCACAGTCAGCCAGTTTTGGTATTGATGGCAGCAAGCTTTCTTCGAGAATGTTAACGTACTTTTCGGCGTTGACCATCCCGTCAATAAAGTGCAGTTGTCCTACCCCTTTGGCAGACATACAGCCCCATACCATTATGCTTGCTGGAAACTTTACAGTTCTTTTAAGGCAGTCTTTATGGTACGCTTCAGTTTTGGTACGGATAACTCTCCTTCGCGCATCACCGACACTCACATCAAATTTAGCTTCATCACTAAATATGATGGTGTTCCATTGCCTTTGAGTCCAAGAAATCCGTTCCCGAGCCCATTGTAAGCGCTTCTTCTTTTGGAGAAGCGTAAGCAATGGTTTTTCCTTGGCCTAAGAGTAATTTAAGATGTTGAGTATGAAATTAGATAATCACTGTACATACTTTATAGAACTTATATCCAATATCTCTTAGCTGCAGGCGTGTCCACTCACGCTTAACACTTTTCCCGATTTTACAAGACCATTCAGATGCTAAGTTTCTTAAACTTTGGCGACGATCAGCCTTCAAAATTGTAGCCAAGGCTCTTTTATCACGAGCTGTAATTGATGATGCTCGGCCTCTGTTTGCGATATTATTTTCAATATTGCCTTTTTTCTTAAAAGTTTGTACAATTCCTTGAACGGACGACTTAGCCAAGTTTAATTTCTTGGCTATTTCACCAAAAGTATTCCCAGATTTATAATAATCTAAAACTAGACTTCTTATTTCTTTGCAAATCGGCTTACCACGTACCATCGTTGCTTAACATTGAATAACCTGAAGCAAGTACACATTTCTAATATTCTGCATTTTATAACTGTTTCTTGATGTCTAGACACTGATTATGTTACACTGTTTGCTTTTGTTTTGATCTTCTTTCAATTCTAAGCTAAGCAAACGCACCGTACGAATAATTACTGGTCATTATCAGAATGCGAAGGAATATATGAGCAAGTCACATACAGTGAGCGGCCGCTAAATAATATTTGAACACATTAAAACTCAATACCCGGAAGATCATGAGAATGAATCTGTTCAGAGGAAGAACAAGAATCAACAGCAATGAGAACACCGCCCCCCTTACGGGAGGTGCGATTGCATCTGTACAGGTTATAACTATTAGGCAAAACGGAATAATCAGATAAATCGGGTTTTAACTAGGTTTCTGTGAGTGCAACTATTTGTGAATCAAAGGAAGCAATGTTACCCATTGGTGGATGAAAACTGGGGACAAGAAGGGATTTGGTTAGCTGGACAGGTGGAGCCTAAGCAGATTATGATCCGAAGTCTGATTTCGCTTCGGAGACTTGGTTTTTATACTCGGTACCGAATGTAAAGAGTATATTGGGTTTTTGCAATGTCCGTCATGGTGTCTGTCCGTCTGTCCGACCGTATAATCGCAAATTTTTTCCACACCCTTCAAACTAGAGACTTGAAACTTTGCAAATGTCTTTATCTATGGCAAAGTAAATTTAACTTTCGAGATTGGAGTTCTACGATAACTAGGGGACTGGCAAATCGATAAATTCGATAACTCAAAATCGATAATCCCAGCTATTTCGCACGCCCTTACAGCTAGAACTACCAAATTTGGGGAAAAGATAGCTACTTACAGCCTTCAAAAAACTGGATCAAAAATTTTGAAGCCACGACCACCCGTTCCTCTTAAAGTTTAGTTAGTTTAAAACCAGAAATGCCTATATCTTCTACAGTTTTTGAGCTAGAAGCACCAAATTGGGGCCTAGATAGGCGTTGACAGCTCTCAACCAAATTCATAAAAGCTTTGGATGCCACGCCTATCCATTCTGCCCTAGAAACCCCCAACCGCGCTTACGCTACGTTTAAAAAAAGAATGCGTGTATCTTCCAAAGTGTTTGAGCTAGACCCCAAAAAAACTGCATCTAAGTTCTGGAGCCACGGCCCACCGTTCCCCTAACCCTCGCAGTTGAAAAAAAGAAATGCCTATATCTTCTACAACTTTTGATATAGAGCCACCAAATTTGGTGCCAAGATTGGTGATGAAGAAACTCAAAAAATGATTATTGGTATCGAGAATAGCGCAGTCGGCTGCTTCCGACTGCAACGTTTCTACTTGTTTTACCTTTACCTTGCCATTTTTAAAATTAGACTCTAGCTCTTTGAAAGATATATGCATGTTTTTAAATGCAAAACGCATAGCTTTGAAGTCTACCTGAGTCTGCCTCATGAATTGGGTATAGCCTTCACCACTTTGATGCAGGGCTCACAGTACCATTTCAACCCTTTGTCAGCATTTAAACAGTCTCTGCCAGCAAATTTTATGTGAATTTCAGAATTAAGTCTTACATGTTTTAACCGACTTGCAATTTTTTATGCAAAAAACTAGCATATTGATATTATGTAAATAATTGATATGCTTTATCAAAAAAATGTAGGCTTCAAGAATGTAAGTGTGAAAGAGTTGATGCAATGAGCACGATAGAACGGTAAAAACCAAGAGAGCACGTAAGCGAGAGAGCTTGATTGCGTTGGTAGATACAACCTCAAGTACGTCAGATAAGAGCGGAAGAAAGCGGAAAGGAATGTTGCTACAGTGTGTAAAGTAGTTAATTATGCCGGGGTACAGATCTCAAACAGTGCAAATCCCACGTCACAAGATATTTTTATTTTAATTAGCGACGCTTCATAAAATGGAGACAAGTGCTGAAAAAGTTGCATGAGACTTGGGGAATACGTTGCCGAAACGAATGAGCGACCAGGGAGCTGTACAAAGGTAACCTTTGTACAAGAGCCTCTAGTCGCTCAGACTGTATTCTCGGAGAATATATGTTGATTATAGACCGGCGCGTTAACCTGCTCGACCCCACTTTCCCGCGCAAATACCTTCCCACTCAACCTCATATCCAATCGAACACATGGGCTTTGGGGGTTAGTTTAGTTCAAAGATATATATATTTTCATCATTTGTTGCGGTCGGTTGCACTCACAACACGTGCCAACCGTATTTACTTAAACTTTTCCAATTATCGCCGTCGTGTCTGATCCGTTTCAATAGTCGCCAACCACTAACTTGCCAGTTCGGCAGGCCACGGTCCAGCGAGGCAGCAGAAACGTAAAAAAGGAGCCGTTTACTACAGCGCGGCAAGTCAGTGCAAAGCTAAGAAGAGTGCGAAGTAAAGAGTCAGTAGGAACTCAATGTTAGTGAAAAGTCAAAAGGAGTGCGAAGTCAAACGTCAACCGTGAATAAAAAAAGTATACAACAAGGTCACGTTATAGAATGAAAGGACATTTGCTAAATTAACCTTAACATATATAGTCGTGTAAAAGTAAATGAGTACGTTACCATAAACAAGCCTTGTAATGTGTTGAATCTGTACAGCAGCTTCTTATCCAACCCAATATCAGACTAGTGTGCATGGCGAAGGACAGATGCAGCTTAATACTGAGCCTGAGATTAGGAGAGACTATTGGCGAAATCCTTGCGGTTTCAAGGAAGCCTTAGTAGAGCATGGCGAATATTAAGCATTGCTAACTAAAACCTCGTCGATTAGCCGAAAACTACGTCTGAATAAATGGTGCGATTGAAGCGCCAATAGTACTAAACAAAACCACTGAACAAGAGCCTTGTACAATTTCGTACGTTTACACATTCGGAAGCAATCATTAGTTGAGGGTAAAATAAATTGTATTCGAAAGCCAAAACGGCAAAACAGCCACAATAAAAATTGGTTGGCACGTTCCTATCACACCGTGAGAGTAAGCCCAGCTAAACACAAGTGACAAATGTAGGTTCGCTACAACTGGCACCAACAACTGGGGATCTTCGGTGATATCGAATAGCTATGCCATAAAATACATATAAAAAAACTGATAAAATAATTCTCGCGTGGGAGTACAATTTGAAAGGATGTTCTAGTAAAGTGTGGAGTGGAATCCGGTCTGGAGCTTGAAGGCACTTTAGAGAATATGACAGGACAAAAAAAATCTTCCTTAAAGCGTTCGCTCTGGCGAACTGGCAAAAATATTCATCCGTCAGTCTCCGAATAAGGAGTTCGAAATGATGCGCGATAGAGGGGAGGATGAGAAAGAAAGAGAGCTGGCCGGTATAAATGTGGTGCGGCTAGCATTCCGTCCACAAGCACAGCGGCTCGGGCACGAGATTCACATGAATCTCACAGATCTCCTTAGGGTACTACCCGACAGCCACGACAGCGCAGCCATTCCCGTACGCATGAGCGGTCCAATGCCAACTAGGCAATCGAGTACCAGAAGGTGCAAAACAGGTCGGAGAGTGGAGTTTTTGTTTTGACGACCTATCAAAACCGCTGGAGTTTTTAGAGCAAGTGGAATGGCCAGCCGACACTTACGGAGTAAATTAAAATTTAATCTCGAGGGCTATGCCAGAGCTACTAAAAGGAATGGCGTTAAAATGGCTCATAGCGAACAACAGGCAATGGACGAATTGGGTGGATTTTGTCGCAAGTTTTCAGGAGTATTTCCTGCCAAGGGGCTACTTTGAAAACTTGGAGGTCGAAGTGCGCACGCGGCGGCAGGCTCTTGGAGAGCCTTTTAAGATTTATATGCATGCATATAAAGACGTTTAAAAGATCCCTGCGTTTCTCAACAGAGAAAGAAATCCGTACAATTTATAATAACAGCCTCCCAGACTTGCGCGGATTCACACGCTTTAACCAATTCTCGACTCTGATCGAACTGATGCAGTTGGCCGAAGAATTCGAGAAACTGGAAAAGGACCAACGAAATTGGCGACAACAAAGCGCCAGAAGCAGCCACCAAACACAAAAGCAGCAAACAACTACGCAACAACAACACCATCCTCAACAACACCGAGGCACGCACAAAAATGGGTGCGACCACAACCAATGACGTGCAAATTGCCCGCGATTAATGTCTATGGATAAGCAGAGAAACCACGCCGGAGGACCAGACGGACGGCCAATTCCGGCATCCAGAAACCAAACAAATTCTTCCAGAAAACATATTACAAACCCAGAGAAGGCATGTCGTGTGTTTGGGTAGGAGGGAAACTGGGCGATAGAGTGCCGGAATCCAATGCTGGAATTCTTCTGGGTATGTGGTCGCATTGGACAGCGCCAATTAGGAAACGGCCAGTGGCGTGCACCATCAAGGAGCAAGCAGGAGCCGTCAAGGTCTGCCTCAAGTGATCAGAGATAGTCAACAAAAGGCTTCAGCTAATACTTCAAGCAGCTTTGTGAGCGAAGAGCTAGCTGGCAGACTCTACACTTTAGGCTGAAGAAGTGTCGCAAGCAGGAGCCGTCAAATAGCCCGCACAGCGCACCAATTGTGATGGTGAAAAAGAAAACTGGGAAATGGCGAATATGTGATGATTTTAGGCAACTCAATACCAGATCAGTTAAAGACGCGTATCCATTGCCAAGAGTGAACCACATTTGGACCAGCTAGACCACTTAATCACGAGCTTGGACTCAAGAGATGGGTACTGGCAGATACCAATGGAAAAAGCAAGCCGACCACTGACAGCATTTACAGTCCCAGGCAAAGGACTGTATCAGTGGAAAGTAACACCATTCGGGTTACATTTGGCACCGGAAACTTGCCCGAGAGCTTTGGTTCGCGTTATTTGGCTAGAGATGATGCTACACGCGTTTGCATATTTGGACTAAATAGTAGTCATCGGAAAAACACGTGAAGAGCATATGGCGAATCTGGAAGAGGTATTTCGGTAGGTAGACAAGTGTGACTTTTTCAAGAAGGAATATGAATATCTGGGTCACAGAGTCACAGAAGAGGGAATCCGCACAGTCCCGGAGAAGGTAGCTGCAATTGCAAAATTGAACTTGGGCGTGGCATCTTGGTACCGGCGCTTCGTACCGGATTTCGCAACTAAAGGAGCCCCTCTAAACGCCTTAATGAAGAAAGGTACAAAATGGGAGTGAACTGAGAAACGGCAAGTAGCTTTAGACGCATTCACAGAAAGGCAGACTTAGTCGCCAGTATTATTGGCATGCCCTGATTTTTCGAAAACATAATGCTTGCAGACTGATGCAAGTAATTATGTCCTGGTTGCGATATTCACCAAACCTTCGGAGCAAGGTGAGAGGGTAATATCGTACGCCAGCAGAACAATAAACGGAGCCTAACGGAACTATTGGGCAACCGAAAAGGAGTGTCTAGACATGTGGAAACCATTTTGTGGTAATTACGGACCACATGGCGCTGAAGTGGCTAAATTCAATTGAAAGTCCATCAGGCAGAGCGGAAGAAGGAAAGATTTCCTCAAAGACAATCACGAAGCAGCCACAGCTGGTCACTTTGGAAGCCGGAAATCCCTTAGCACGATTAGCGACACTCTACTACTGCCATGGGTTATACAGAGACGTGCGCACGTATGTACACAAATGAGAGATGTGCTAGCAGTATAAGCCAATTCAAATAGCTGCGGCTAGCAATATGCTGACACAAATCCTAGAATAGCCTTGGAGTACAGTGTGCGCGGATTTAGTAGGCCCACTGTCTAGGTCAAACCATGGCAACACAATGCTACTGGTATTTTTTGATCTGTTTTCTAAGTGGACCGAGTTTGTACCCCTGAGGAGTGCAACCACGGCCACGTTGCAAAAAGGTTTTAGGGAAAGAATTTCGGCACGTTTTGGTGTACCGAAAATTCCAATTACGGTCAACGGAACACAATTCACGAGCAAAGCTTTCAAACGCTTTCTCGAGGAATTGGGAGTGTAACACGAATTTACGGTAAACTACACACAGGAAATTCCTACGAAACGTGCAAACCGCACGGTGAAAATGGTGGTGGCACAGTTTACTGAGGACAACCAGCGGTGCTGGAACGAATTGTTGCCAGAGTTGTCACTGGCCGTTAACACCAGCGTTTCCGCCTCAACTCTTGGTAGTGAAGAAGGCGGGGAGTCCGGACTATAGAATGTTGCACACGGTCGTCGGGAAACGATGTGCTTCCCTCCTCGAATCGCGACCAGGGGAGAGCAGTGATTAAGCAGCTCCGGGAGTAAACGAAGCCATACGACTGGAGAAAGCACGGATAGTAGCCAGAGTGCGAATGAAGGGAAGGGAGCAACGTGGAGTTTCCTAAGTGAGGTGGTCGCGCAGCAGATAGGAACTAAGGGATACTAGAACATACAGGTGGGGTATGTTCCCCAGCCCCGAGAGTACGAACAACCAACCACCACCAGGAAACACCCGCACCAGCCCCGAGAACCGATCGACTAGAGGAATACCCGAGCACTTGTGAGACACCCGATGACTGCAGTCGCGAGGTGACCTCGAGGACGTTAACAGAGACGCACGATGATTCTGGGAGCACTGGAGGAACAAACGATGTTAGAACTTGTGAGGGGATGAGACCGGTTGACGAGGAAGAGCAACAACACACCGGACGAAAGAACGGCGCCACATGACGATGTCATACCACCCCAACGTCCTCGTTCCTCTCTGGGATATCGAAGCGATGATTTCGTAGTCGCCCAAATCGTGACCGAGAGGCTGTAGCTGACCCTCGGGTACGGGAGTTCCTGGAACACGAACTAGCTTTGTTTGATGGTTTGAAGGGCGTATCATACATCGCGGAATACCATGAGAGCGATCAAACAGCGATATTAAGCAAAGATAGCGATGCAGAAAGTCATCTACGACCAAGTAGATGAACTTTTAAAGAATGACTGCATCGAGTCCTCGAAGAGTCCTCACAGTGCGCCTATTGTAACGGTAGAATAGAAAACGGGAGACATCCGAATGTGCATCAATTACATGTAGCTAAATGCATGTTCTGTTCCGGATGCGTTCCCGCTGCCGAGGATTCATCACATTTTGAAGAGATTTCGAAAAGCGAAATACATCACCACGTTAGATCTGAAGAGTGGATATGGGCAGATCCCCATGGTGCGCAACAGCCGTCAGTACACGGCGTTCACGGTGCCAGGACGAGGCCTTTTTCACTGGAAGGTCATGCTTTTTGGCTTACACTCCGCGCCAGCAAAGTTCATAAGAACACTCGAAGGAATCAAAGGCTCTGACATGGAACCACACGCCTTCGCTTACATCATCAACACCTGCTTAAACTAAGACGACCACCTCCGGAACCTTCAGGAAGTTCTTCGCCGCCTACGAGCGTATCTCCACTTGAAAAAAGCTAAACGTAAGATCTTTCGCAAGAGCGTCGCTTACCTGGGCCTCGTCGTCAGCGAGCTAGAGATACACACCGAATTCGAGAAGATCACTCCTTCAGCCAACGTTCGGGAACTTAGCCGCTGCTTGGGGATAGCGTCGTGGTAACGGACTTTCGTAACGAACTTCGCAAAAGTGGTACAACCGATGTTGATACTACTCGTGAAAAGCAAACGGTGGGAGTGGGGAGAACCACAGCAAGCCGCATTCGACGAGCTAAATCTGCACCTCACCGAAGCTCCCGTCCTCGCTTGCCCAGATTTCTCGGCCAAGTTAGTGTTTCAGACTGAAGCCAGTGACTTTGGATTGGGAGCAGTGCTAACACAGGAAATATACGGAGCAGAGCGGGTTATATTATTTCCGAAAAACACGCTGGCCATTAACACCAAAGCTTCGTACACGACCCGATTTAGCCCAGCATTTCTAGTCCAAGGACGTGAGCCCCGTTTGCCGAATGCATTTTATGACCAGGTTACCCCGGGAATCGGAAAAACAGAGAAGAACCCCGAGACGCGTGCCACGGAGCTACGCAAGGTTTTCGTGGCAGTGAAACAAAACGTGAAGAGGGCATCCCAAAGCCAGGCGAGGCAGTATAGCCTACGCCACCGAGACTGGCGTCCCACCGTGGGCACGCAAGTGCTGGCGAAACACCACGTCATTTGCAGCGAAGCTGGCACCGAAACTCGATGGACCTTACGAAGTGAAGAAATTTTTTTCGTCGAATGTGGTGGGCCTACAAAACTTGGAAACAAATCGGTGTCGGACGGATAATCTAGCGAATTTGAAACCATTCTACATCAGTGCGTCGCTGCACAAGCTTTTCTGGAGCAATTTATCCTTGATGAGAACATAGATTTCGCTATGCTAAGCGAACCACATCACCGGGCGTCTACTAAATGCAGGTTGTGGGCTTTTGACAGCTCTGAAAAAGCTGCTAAGTGGAGTTGCGTTGATCTGCAGTCCCCCTTCACTCATACCCTAGTTTCTGATAGCTTTGTGCGACCCAATGTTGGTGGCCTATGGTTCTATAGTTATACTTAGTCTTACGCTCGAAGCGTTCAAAGCGTGATTTTGACACTTGTGAAAGACGCAAAGGGCTGTAGCAACGTCATAGTTGCTGGCGATTTCAACCCGTGGTCTACGGAATGGGGCAGCTCGTCAACGAACGCTAGAGGAACCATCCTTGTGGGTTCGATGGCAAATTTGGACGTGGCTCTTCTCAACACTGGGAATAGAAAGACGTTCAGCAGGGGCAGTGCTAGGTCAATAATCGACTTAACCTACGTAAGTGGGCCGCTCTCCCGTACAGTCCAGTGGCATATATGGAACTGATACACAACCGAAACCGAATTCAGTATATAGTCGTCATTGGTCCAATATCTAAATTTTCATCATCACTGTAATTCGAAGTGGGATCATATTTGAATTAGAGACAATTGTGTGCCTGTTTAATATGCTTTACAACGCACATCTGCATGCAATAAAAAACGAATTTTTATGATAGTAAGAATCAGTAAGCAAAGAATACAAGGATAGAGTCTAGTGAGTGCCTGTTTGATGTGCGTTGTTTTGCACACCCGTGAGCAAGCCATAAACAACGATCATGATCGTTTATGATTTCATGATCGTAAGGGTCAGTGAGCAAAGTATGAGAATTTTCTTTCGCAGCAGCAGCAGCAAGGTCAATAAATAGATTCTTTACAAGAGCATTGATACTTGTAGACAACGATTTGAAAGTGCACACAATTGTCTCTAACAATTCTTAGTAAAATAGCCAAAACAGATCCTTTGAGCACCGATTCTCACAAATCCTGGTGTGCTTGTTGCTGCTATTGTTAATAACAATGCGAGATAGGGATGTTTTCTCCTTTGACTATGATGTACTAGCCCTCCTTTGACTTTGATGCACTTACAGGTGTCCATCTGAACGCTGTAAGATCTTAATCTGATGAAATTATCAATCCTTTGTTCTCAACCCTCCTTTGACTTTGCTGCACTTATAGGTGTCCACGCTTGATCTGATGAAATTATCAATCCTTTGTTCTCCACCCCTGGTATTATTAAAAAGGGTCAAAAAATCAGCGGGGGGTAATAAAAGGGTCAAAAAAAAAAATCAGCGGGGGGTAATAAAACTGTCAAAATTACTACTGAAGATCATTGGCATCATACAATCGCTGAGCATTCCAATATGATCCCACTTCGAATTACAGTGATGATGAAAATTTAGATATTGGACCAATGACGACTATATACTGAATTCGGTTTCGGTTGCTGTCGCAAATGTACTGATTTCGGTTTCGGTTTCCGTTGTATGTGACAACAAGCCTTTAGTGACTCGGATAGTGATGTTACACCAGCACTACCAAAAAAGAGGAGAATTCTAGATTTACAATGTTCAGAAGAAGAATAAAAGCTGATTCTTATTTCTGCTTTTTTAAGATTAAGTTTTTATAAAGAATATTTTTAATTTTTGCTACGTTTTTTAAATTTTTTTTTTAAATTGAGAGGAATATTATAGTTTGATGTTTACGTTTTGAATTATCAAAAATAAATTGAATTGAATGCAAAAATCGCTCTTTGATTATTGAATTATTTTTTAATTTTACACGATTATAATGTACATATCTTCAACTTTTTTGTCTTCTTTAGATCGATTTACACGGCTTTCAGGTTAATTGAACATGTCCGCTTACTTTGTGGGAATTCTGTGTCTCGTTTTACACGGTTTTGTTTTGCACGGATTTTTTAAGAACTAATCTACCGTGGGGGATAGGTGTATATAATTTAAAATAAAGTTTCAAGCCCTGGCTTTAAAATGAAATTAATTTGAGGAAAATCGATCCATTAGATCATGAGCAATGAGCGATTTTGTGAAACACTCATATGACAACAACAACTTTTTATGATAGCACACTCAATTCCGGAACGTCAAAAAATTGCACTGGACACATGCACACATGTACAAACGTTTGTATGTACATATTTATATGTGTACATCTATATTGATTTCCGGTTGGCTCGTGGCAATGTTTTGATTTTGATTTGGTAATTTAGATTAAACTGAATACCAGGGGTGTGCCCAAAATCACTATAAATTTTGGATCGAGCAGGTTTTCAAATCTCTAAAACAAAACCGTAGGTGTGCCAGAAGTAAGGAATATTCCATCTTTTGGTAAAATTTCCTAAAATGTATTTGCTATTAATGTCATTCTCTCAAGCTGGCCTCAGGCAGTAGTGTTATATTTCATAAATGGTAAAATACAAATATGTTAGGTTTTATCTCTTGTAATTCTTATACAAAATAAATATTTAACATTTTTCCCGCCAAGTAACTAATGTTGCTTGACAGCCCTGCCGTTTTAGCTTGCTGTTCAACGTATTTTGTGAATGGCAAATCTGTTTGTTAATAGTTTAAAAGTGCAAAAGTAAAATTTAATATAAAAGCTTCTTGGAAGTTTTCTTTTGCTTGACATGCTAAGAAAAGAAGGGTTGGAGAAAAAAAAGGTTGAGCAACGACTAATAAGACGCGCATCGGATCCAATAACGACTTGTGACAGCACGCATCTTATTTTTGATGCGTTAACCAGAGAACTGCAACAATCCACCCACACTCAAGGTGCACCGGGTAAAAGTAGGGTGATTTTGACACCCGGGTGATTTTTGCTACCAGACAATTGAGTATAATCGCTCGCCTCGCAATAATGCATGAGTGTTTCGGCACACAAGCATCAAAAGTGCGCAGGTAGTTTTTTGAATAAGTGTGTATGACATATGTCGGAGCGTGAGCGTCTCAAGAAGGATGGGTAAAAACAGAAATACAAAAACTGATAGGCAAAATATATTGAGTGTGCTCGGTGTTAGGGTTTCTTTTGTGCAAGCCTTCGCTAGCGTTGTTTTTATGCTCTATACCGAAGGTAAAGAGTATATTGGGTTTGTGCAATGTCCGTCATGGTGTCTGTCCGTCTGTCCGTCTGACCGTCTGTCCGTCTGTATGAACGCATCTTTTTTCCACACCCTTCAAGCTAGAGACTTCAAACTTTGCAAATGTCTTTATTTATGGCATAGTAAATTAAATTAAGATTGGAGTTCTACGATAAATAGGGGCTGACAAATCGATAAACTCGATAACGCAAAATCGATAGATCCAGCTATTTCGCAAGCCCTTACAGCTAGAACTACCAAATTTTGGGAGAAAATAGCTATTATCAATCCCCAAAAAACTGCATCAAAAATTTTGGAGCCACGCTCACCCATTCCGTCCCCAGCCCCCCCGCAGTTTAACACTAAAAATTACCATATCTTCTACAGTTTTTGAGCTAGAGCCACCAAATTTGGTGCCAAGATAGGTGTTGACGATCCCCAACCAAATTCATAAAAACTTTGGATGCCACGCCCATCTATTCTGCCCTATCCGCCCTCAAGCACCCCAACGCTTCGCTAAAAACGGTAGTGCGTGTATCTTCCATAGTGTTTGAGCTAGAGTCACCAAATTTTGTAGGTAGATAACTGGTAACGACCCCCCAAAAACTGAAATACTTATTTCTTTTACAGTTTTTGAGTTAGAGCCACCAAATTTTGTGCTAAAATAGGTGATTATAGCCTCCAAAAAAAAATGCATAAAAACTTTGGATGCCACGCCAATCCATACAGCCCAAGCTGCCCCAAACCGCCCCAATGCCTCGCTTAAAACAGGAATGCGTGTATTTTCCAAAGCGTTAAAGCTATAGTCACCAAATTTGGTAGGAAGATGGCTGTTAACGATCCTCAAAGCCTGCATACAAGTTTTGGAGCCACGCCCCCCCGTTTCGAGCCCCTGCATTTTGATAGGTGATTATAACCCCAAAAAAAAATACATAAAAACTTTGGATGCCACGCCAATCCATACTGCCCAAGCTGCCCCAAACCGCCCGAATGCTTCACTAAAAACGGGAAAGCGTGCATTTTCCAAAGCGTTAAAGCTAGAGTCACCAAGAAGAAAGGAAGATAGCTATTAACGATCCCCAAAAAACTGCATCAAACTTTTGGAGCCACGCCCCCCCCCCCCCCGCTCGAGTCTCCTGCATTTTGAAATCAAAAACGCCTATATTTTCCACATTTTTTTAGCTAGAGTCGCCAAATTTGGTCCCAAGATAGGTGATGAAGAAACCCAAAAAATGTAGATGGCGCCCCCCACCCATACCGCCCCCAGCTCCCCTTCCACCATATTCTACTAACTTCGAGCTAGAGGCACCAAATTTGGTATAAGGAAAGCAATTAACATCATAAATAGATCTGCAGCAAAACTTTGGACGCCACGCCCCCCCTTACCAGCCCCCAGCCCCCCTTCCATTATATTCTACTAACTTTGAGCTAGAGTCACCAAATTCGGTTTGAGGATAGCTATTGACATCATAAATAGATCTGCAGCAAAAGTTTGGATGCCACGCCCACCTTACCAACCCCAGCCCCCCTTCCACCAAATTTTACTATTTTTGAGCTAGAGTCACCAAATTTGGTATGAGGATAGCAATTGACATCAATTACAGATCTTCAGCTACAATTTTTATGTCACGTCCCCCCCATACCACCCCCAGCCAACCATCCACCATATTCTTCTAACTTTGAGCTAGAGTCACCAAATTTGGAAGGAAGATAGCTTTTAGCATCCCCATCTGCACCAGACAATCTTTGAGGCAGCGTACACCCCTGCCGTATCCACACACCATTGCAATCAGCTCTCTTTTAATCTGTTTTACTACTGGTATCGAGTATACCGCAGTCGGGTGCGTTCGACTGCAACGTGTCTACTTGTTATACTCGATACCGAAGGTAAAGAGTATATTGGGTTTGTGCAATGTCCGTCATGGTGTCTGTCCGTCTGTCCGTCTGACCGTCTGTCCGTCTGTCCGTCTGTATGAACGCAACTTTTTTCCACACCCTTCAAGCTAGAAACTTCAAACTTTGCAAATGTCTTTATCTATGGCATAGTAAATTAAAGTGTTAAGATTGGAGTTCTACGATAACTAGGGGGCTGGCAAATCGATAAACTCGATAACGTAAAATCGATAGATCCAGCTATTTCGCAAGCCCTTACAGCTGGAACTACCAAATTTGGGGAGAAAATAGCTATTATCAATCCCCAAAAAACTGCATCAAAAATTTTGGAGCCACGCCCACCCATTCCGCCTCCAGCCCCCCGCAGTTTAACACTAAAAATGCCCATATCTGCTACAGTTTTTGAGCTAGAGCCATCAAATTTGGTGCCAAGATAGGTGTTGACGATCCCCAACCAAATTCATAATTGGATGCCACGCCCATCTATACTGCCCTATCCGCCCTCAAGCACCCCAACGCTTCGCTAAAAACGGTAGTGCGTGTATCTTCCATAGTGTTTGAGCTAGAGTCACCAAATTTGGTATGTAGATAGCTGGTAACGACTCCCCAAAAACTGCATCAAAGTTTTGGAGCCCTACTTACCCATTCCGCCCCCAGCCCCCCCGCAGCTTAAAAACAGAAATGCTTATTTCTTTTACAGTTTTTGAGTCAGAGCCACCAAATTTTGTGCCAAAATAGGTGATTATAGCCCAAAAAAAAATGCATAAAAACTTTGGATGCCACGCCAATCCATACAGCCAAAGCTGCCCCAAACCGCCCCAATGCCTCACTTAAAACGGGAATGCGTTTATTTTCCAAAGCGTTAAAGCTGGAGTCACCAAATTTGGTAGGAAGATAGCTATTAACGATCCTCAAAAAACTGCATGAAAGTTTTTGAGTCACGCCCCCCCCGTTCCCGATCACCATGCATTTTGATATCGAAAACGCCTATATTTTCCATATTTTTTGAGCTAGAGCCGCCAAATTAGGTCCCAAGACAGGTGATGAAGAAACCCAAAAAATGTAGATGACGCCCCCCACCCATACCGCCCCCAGCACCCCTTCCACCATATTCTACTAACTTCGAGCTAGAGGCACCAAATTTGGTATGAGGAAAGCAATTAACATCATAAATAGATCTGCAGCAAAACTTTGGACGCCACGCCCCCCCTTACCAGCCCCCAGCCCCCCTTCCATTATATTCTACTAACTTTGAGCTAGAGTCACCAAATTCGGTTTGAGGATAGCTATTGACATCATAAATAGATCTGCAGCAAAAGTTTGGATGCCACGCCCACATTACCAACCCCAGCCCCCCTTCCACCAAATTTTACTATTTTTGAGCTAGAGTCACCAAATTTGGTATGAGGATAGCAATTGACATCAATTACAGATCTTCAGCTAACATTTTTATGGCACGCCCCCCCATACCTCACCCAGCCTACCATCCACCATATTCTTCTAACTTTGAGCTAGAGTCACCAAATTTGGAAGGAAGATAGCTTTTTGGCATCCCCATCTGCACCAGACAATCTTTGAGGCAGCGTACACCCCTGCCGTATCCACACACCATTGCAATCAGCTCTCTTTTAATCTGTTTTACTACTGGTATCGAGTATACCGCAGTCGGCCGACTGCAACGTGTCTACTTGTTATACTCGATACCGAAGGTAAAGAGTATATTGGGTTTGTGCAATGTCCGTCATGGTGTCTGTCCGTCTGTCCGTCTGTCCGTCTGTATGAACGCAACTTTTTTCCACACCCTTCAAGCTAGAGACTTCAAACTTTGCAAATGTCTTTATCTATGGCATAGTAAATTAAATTAAGATTGGAGTTCTACGATAAATAGGGGCTGACAAATCGATAAACTCGATAACGCAAAATCGATAGATCCAGCTATTTCGCAAGCCCTTACAGCTAGAACTACCAAATTTGGGGAAAAAATAGCTACTATTAATCCCAAAAAACTGCATCAAAAATTTTGGAGCCACTCCCACCCATTCCGCCCCCAGCCCCCCGCAGTTTAACACTAAAAATGACCATATCTTCTACGGTTTTTGAGCTAGAGCCATCAAATTTGGTGCCAAGATAGGTGTTGACGATCCCCAACCAAATTCATAAAAACTTTGGATGCCACGCCCATCTATACTGCCCTATCCGCCCTCAAGCACCCCAACGCTTCGCTAAAAACGGTAGTGCGTGTATCTTCCATAGTGTTTGAGCTAGAGTCACCAAATTTGGTAGGTAGATAACTGGTAACGACCCCCCAAAAACTGAAATACTTATTTCTTTTACAGTTTTTGAGTTAGAGCCACCAAATTTTGTGCCAAAATAGGTGATTATAGCCTCCAAAAAAAAATGCATAAAAACTTTGGATGCCACGCCAATCCATACAGCCCAAGCTGCCCCAAACCGCCCCAATGCCTCACTTAAAACGGGAATGCGTGTATTTTCCAAAGCGTTAAAGCTATAGTCACCAAATTTGGTAGGAAGATGGCTATTAACGATCCTCAAAAAACTTAATAAAAGTTTTGGAGCCACGCCCCCCGTTCCGAGCCCCCTGCATTTTGTTAGGTGATTATAACCCCAAAAAAATGCATAAAAACTTTGGATGCAACGACAATCCATTCAGCCCAAGCTGCCCCAAACCGCCCCAATGCCTCGCTTAAAACAGGAATGCGTGTATTTTCCAAAGCGTTAAAGCTATAGTCACCAAATTTGGTAGGAAGATGGCTGTTAACGATCCTCAAAGCCTGCATACAAGTTTTGGAGCCACGCCCCCCCGTTTCGAGCCCCTGCATTTTGATAGGTGATTATAACCCCAAAAAAAAATACATAAAAACTTTGGATGCCACGCCAATCCATACTGCCCAAGCTGCCCCAAACCGCCCGAATGCTTCACTCAAAACGGGAAAGCGTGCATTTTCCAAAGCGTTAAAGCTAGAGTCACCAAGAAGAAAGGAAGATAGCTATTAACGATCCCCAAAAAACTGCATCAAACTTTTGGAGCCACGCCCCCCCCCCCCCGCTCGAGTCACCTGCATTTTGAAATCAAAAACGCCTATATTTTCCACATTTTTTGAGCTAGAGTCGCCAAATTTGGTCCCAAGATAGGTGATGAAGAAACCCAAAAAATGTAGATGGCGCCCCCCACCCATACCGCCCCCAGCTCCCCTTCCACCATATTCTACTAACTTCGAGCTAGAGGCACCAAATTTGGTATGAGGAAAGCAATTAACATCATAAATAGATCTGCAGCAAAACTTTGGACGCCACGCCCCCCCTTACCAGCCCCCAGCCCCCCTTCCATTATATTCTACTAACTTTGAGCTAGAGTCACCAAATTCGGTTTGAGGATAGCTATTGACATCATAAATAGATCTGCAGCAAAAGTTTGGATGCCACGCCCACCTTACCAACCCCAGCCCCCCTTCCACCCAATTTTACTATTTTTGAGCTAGAGTCACCAAATTTGGTATGAGGATAGCAATTGACATCAATTACAGATCTTCAGCTACAATTTTTATGTCACGTCCCCCCCATACCTCCCCCAGCCAACCATCCACCATATTCTTCTAACTTTGAGCTAGAGTCACCAAATTTGGAAGGAAGATAGCTTTTAGCATCCCCATCTGCACCAGACAATCTTTGAGGCAGCGTACACCCCTGCCGTATCCACACACCATTGCAATCAGCTCTCTTTTAATCTGTTTTACTACTGGTATCGAGTATACCGCAGTCGGGTGCGTTCGACTGCAACGTGTCTACTTGTTATACTCGATACCGAAGGTAAAGAGTATATTGGGTTTGTGCAATGTCCGTCATGGTGTCTGTCCGTCTGTCCGTCTGACCGTCTGTCCGTCTGTCCGTCTGTATGAACGCAACTTTTTTCCACACCCTTCAAGCTAGAGACTTCAAACTTTGCAAATGTCTTTATCTATGGCATAGTAAATTAAAGTGTTAAGATTGGAGTTCTACGATAACTAGGGGGCTGGCAAATCGATAAACTCGATAACGTAAAATCGATAGATCCAGCTATTTCGCAAGCCCTTACAGCTGGAACTACCAAATTTGGGGAGAAAATAGCTATTATCAATCCCCAAAAAACTGCATCAAAAATTTTGGAGCCACGCCCACCCATTCCGCCCCCAGCCCCCCGCAGTTTAACACTAAAAATGCCCATATCTGCTACAGTTTTTGAGCTAGAGCCATCAAATTTGGTGCCAAGATAGGTGTTGACGATCCCCAACCAAATTCATAATTGGATGCCACGCCCATCTATACTGCCCTATCCGCCCTCAAGCACCCCAACGCTTCGCTAAAAACGGTAGTGCGTGTATCTTCCATAGTGTTTGAGCTAGAGTCACCAAATTTGGTAGGTAGATAGCTGGTAACGACTCCCCAAAAACTGCATCAAAGTTTTGGAGCCCTACTTACCCATTCCGCCCCCAGCCCCCCCGCAGCATAAAAACAGAAATGCTTATTTCTTTTACAGTTTTTGAGTCAGAGCCACCAAATTTTGTGCCAAAATAGGTGATTATAGCCCAAAAAAAAATGCATAAAAACTTTGGATGCCACGCCAATCCATACAGCCAAAGCTGCCCCAAACCGCCCCAATGCCTCACTTAAAACGGGAATGCGTTTATTTTCCAAAGCGTTAAAGCTGGAGTCACCAAATTTGGTAGGAAGATAGCTATTAACGATCCTCAAAAAACTGCATGAAAGTTTTTGAGTCACGCCCCCCCCGTTCCCGATCCCCCTGCATTTTGATATCGAAAACGCCTATATTTTCCATATTTTTTGAGCTAGAGCCGCCAAATTAGGTCCCAAGATAGGTGATGAAGAAACCCAAAAAATGTAGATGACGCCAACCACCCATACCGCCCCCAGCACCCCTTCCACCATATTCTACTAACTTCGAGCTAGAGGCACCAAATTTGGTATGAGGAAAGCAATTAACATCATAAATAGATCTGCAGCAAAACTTTGGACGCCACGCCCCCCCTTACCAGCCCCCAGCCCCCCTTCCACTATATTCTACTAACTTTGAGCTAGAGTCACCAAATTCGGTTTGAGGATAGCTATTGACATCATAAATAGATCTGCAGCAAAAGTTTGGATGCCACGCCCACCTTACCAACCCCAGCCCCCCTTCCACCAATTTTTACTATTTTTGAGCTAGAGTCACCAAATTTGGTAAGAGGATAGCAATTCACATCATACTCAGATCTTCAGCTAAAATTTTTATGTCACGCCCCCCCCCCCCCCCCCCATACCTCACCCAGCCTAACATCCACCATATTCTTCTAACTTTGAGCTAGAGTCACCAAATTTGGAAGGAAGATAGCTTTTTGGCATCCCCATCTGCACCAGACAATCTTTGAGGCAGCGTACACCCCTGCCGTATCCACACATCATTGCAATCAGCTCTCTTTTAATCTGTTTTACTACTGGTATCGAGTATACCGCAGTCGGGTGCGTTCGACTGCAACGTGTCTACTTGTTATACTCGATACCGAAGGTAAAGAGTATATTGGGTTTGTGCAATGTCCGTCATGGTGTCTGTCCGTCTGACCGTCTGTCCGTCTGTCCGTCTGTATGAACGCAACTTTTTTCCACACCCTTCAAGCTAGAGACTTCAAACTTTGCAAATGTCTTTATCTATGGCATAGTAAACTAAAGTGTTAAGATTTGTTCTACGGCTGGCAAATCGATAAACTCGATGACGTAAAATCGATAGATCCAGCTATTTCGCAAGCCCTTACAGCTAGAACCACCAAATTTGGGGAGAAAATAGCTATTATCAATCCCCAAAAAATTGCATCAAAAAATTTGGAGCCACGCCCACCCATTCCGCCCCCAGCTCCCCGCAGTTTAATACTAAAAATGCGGATGGCGCCCCCCCACCCTTACCGCCCCTAGCCCCCCTTCCACCATATTCTACTAACTTTGAGCTAGAGTCACCAAATTTGGTATGAGGATAACAATTAACATCATTAATAGATCTGCAGCAAAACTTTGGACGCCACGTCCCCCATACCAGCCCCCAGCCAACCTTCCACCATATTCTACTAACTTTGAGTTAGAGCCACCAAATTTTGTGCCAAAATAGTTGATTATAGCCCCAAAAAAAAATGCTTAACAAATTTGGATGCCACGCCAATCCATACTGCCCAAGCTGCCCCAAACCGCCCCAATGCTTCACTAAAAACGGGAATGCGTTTTTTTTTTCCAAAGCGTTACAGCTAGGGTCACTAAATTTGGTCGGAAGATAGCTATTAACGTTCCCCAACAAACTGCATCAAAGTTTTGGAGCCACGCCACCCCCTCACCGCTCGAGACAACAGCATTTTGAAATCAAAAACGCCTATATTTTCCACATTTTTTGAGCTAGAGGCGCCAAATTTGGTCCCAAGATAGGTGATGAAGAAACCCAAAAAATGTAGATGACGCCCCCCACCCATACCGCCCCCAGCACTCCTTCCACCATATTCTTCTAACTTCGAGCTAGAGGCACCAAATTTGGTATGAGGAAAGCAATCAACATCATAAATAGATCTGCAGCAAAACTTTGGACGCCACGCCCCCCCTTACCAGCCCCCAGCCCCCCTTCCATTATATTCTACTAACTTTGAGCTAGAGTCACCAAATTCGGTTTGAGGATAGCTATTGACATCATAAATAGATCTGCAGCAAAAGTTTGGTATCGAGTATACCGCAGTCGGGTGCGTCCGACTGCAACGTGTCTACTTGTTATTCTCGAAACCGAAGGTAAAGAGAATATTGGGTTTGTGCAATGTCCGTCATGGTGTCTGTTTGTCTGTCCGTCTCACCGTCTGACCCTTCATTTATATTCTACTAACTTTGAGCTAGAGTCACCAAATTCGGTTTGAGGATAGCTATTGACATCATAAATAGATCTGCAGCAAAAGTTTGGTATCGAGTATACCGCAGTCGGGTGCGTCCGACTGCAACGTGTCTACTTGTTATTCTCGATACCGAAGGTAAAGAGTATATTGGGTTTGTGCAATGTCCGTCATGGTGTCTGTTTGTCTGTCCGTCTGACCGTCTGTCCGTCTGTATGAACGCAACTTTTTTCCACACCCTTCAAGCTAGAGACTTCAAACTTTGCAAATGTCTTTATCTATGGCATAGTAAATTAAAGTGTTTAGATTGGAGTTCTACGATAACTAGGGGGCTGGCAAATCGATAAACTAGATAACGTAAAATCGATAGATCCAGCTATTTCGCAAGCCCTTACAGCTAGAACTACCAAATTTGGGGAGAAAATAGCTACTATCAATCCCCAAAAAACTGCATCAAAAATTTTGGAGCTACGCCCACCCATTCCACCCCCAGCCCCCCGCAGTTTAACACTAAAAATGACCATATCTTCTTCAGTTCTTGAGCTAGAGCCATCAAATTTGGTGCCAAGATAGGTGTTGACGATCCCCAACCAAATTCAAAAAAACTTTGGATGCCACGCCCATCTATACTGCCCTATCCGCCCTCAAGCACCCCAACGCTTCGCTAAAAACGTTTGTGCGTGTATCTTCCATAGTGTTTGAGCTAGAGTCACCAAATTTGGTAGGTAGCTAACTGGTAACGACCCCCCAAAAACTGAAATGCTTATTTCTTTTACAGTTTTTGAGTTAGAGCCACCAAATTTTGTACCAAAATAGGTGATTATAGCCTCCAAAAAAATGCATAAAAACTTTGGGTGCCACGCCAATCCATACAGCCCAAGCTGCCACAAACCGCCCCAATGCCTCACTTAAAACGGGAATGCTGTTTTTTCCAAAGCGTTAAAGCTATAGTCACCAAATTTGGTAGGAAGATGGCTATTAACTATCCTCAAAAAACTGCATAAAAGTTTTGGAGCCACGCCCCCCCGTTCCGAGCCCCCTGCATTTTGATAGGTGATTATAACCCCAAAAAAAAATGCATGAAAACTTTGGATGCAACGCCAATCCATACAGCCCAAGCTGCCCCAAACCGCCCCAATGCCTCACCTAAAACGGGAATGCGTGTATTTTCCAAAGCGTTAAGGCTATAGTCACCAAATTTGGTAGGAAGATGGCTATTAACGATCCTCAAAAAACTCCATAAAAGTTTTGGGGCCACGCCCCCCCCCGTTCTGATCCCCTGCATTTTTATAGGTAATTATAACCCCAAAAACAATACATAAAAACATTGGATGCCACGCCAATCCATACTGCCCAAGCTGCCCCAAACCGCCCCAATGCTTCACTTAAAACGGGAATGCGTGTATTTTCCAAAGCGTTAAAGCTAGAGTCACCAAGAAGGTAGGAAGATAGCTATTAACGTTCCCCAACAAACTGCATCAAAGTTTTGGAGCCACGCCACCCCCTCACCGCTCGAGACAACAGCATTTTGAAATCAAAAACGCCTATATTTTCCACATTTTTTGAGCTAGAGGCGCCAAATTTGGTCCCAAGATAGGTGATGAAGAAACCCAAAAAATGTAGATGACGCCCCCCACCCATACCGCCCCCAGCACCCCTTCCACCATATTCTTCTAACTTCGAGCTAGAGGCACCAAATTTGGTATGAGGAAAGCAATCAACATCATAAATAGATCTGCAGCAAAACTTTGGACGCCACGCCCCCCCTTACCAGCCCCCAGCCCCCCTTCCATTATATTCTACTAACTTTGAGCTAGAGTCACCAAATTCGGTTTGAGGATAGCTATTGACATCATAAATAGATCTGCAGCAAAAGTTTGGTATCGAGTATACCGCAGTCGGGTGCGTCCGACTGCAACGTGTCTACTTGTTATTCTCGAAACCGAAGGTAAAGAGAATATTGGGTTTGTGCAATGTCCGTCATGGTGTCTGTTTGTCTGTCCGTCTCACCGTCTGACCCTTCATTTATATTCTACTAACTTTGAGCTAGAGTCACCAAATTCGGTTTGAGGATAGCTATTGACATCATAAATAGATCTGCAGCAAAAGTTTGGTATCGAGTATACCGCAGTCGGGTGCGTCCGACTGCAACGTGTCTACTTGTTATTCTCGATACCGAAGGTAAAGAGTATATTGGGTTTGTGCAATGTCCGTCATGGTGTCTGTTTGTCTGTCCGTCTGACCGTCTGTCCGTCTGTATGAACGCAACTTTTTTCCACACCCTTCAAGCTAGAGACTTCAAACTTTGCAAATGTCTTTATCTATGGCATAGTAAATTAAAGTGTTTAGATTGGAGTTCTACGATAACTAGGGGGCTGGCAAATCGATAAACTAGATAACGTAAAATCGATAGATCCAGCTATTTCGCAAGCCCTTACAGCTAGAACTACCAAATTTGGGGAGAAAATAGCTACTATCAATCCCCAAAAAACTGCATCAAAAATTTTGGAGCTACGCCCACCCATTCCACCCCCAGCCCCCCGCAGTTTAACACTAAAAATGACCATATCTTCTTCAGTTCTTGAGCTAGAGCCATCAAATTTGGTGCCAAGATAGGTGTTGACGATCCCCAACCAAATTCAAAAAAACTTTGGATGCCACGCCCATCTATACTGCCCTATCCGCCCTCAAGCACCCCAACGCTTCGCTAAAAACGTTTGTGCGTGTATCTTCCATAGTGTTTGAGCTAGAGTCACCAAATTTGGTAGGTAGCTAACTGGTAACGACCCCCCAAAAACTGAAATGCTTATTTCTTTTACAGTTTTTGAGTTAGAGCCACCAAATTTTGTACCAAAATAGGTGATTATAGCCTCCAAAAAAATGCATAAAAACTTTGGGTGCCACGCCAATCCATACAGCCCAAGCTGCCACAAACCGCCCCAATGCCTCACTTAAAACGGGAATGCTGTTTTTTCCAAAGCGTTAAAGCTATAGTCACCAAATTTGGTAGGAAGATGGCTATTAACTATCCTCAAAAAACTGCATAAAAGTTTTGGAGCCACGCCCCCCCGTTCCGAGCCCCCTGCATTTTGATAGGTGATTATAACCCCAAAAAAAAATGCATGAAAACTTTGGATGCAACGCCAATCCATACAGCCCAAGCTGCCCCAAACCGCCCCAATGCCTCACCTAAAACGGGAATGCGTGTATTTTCCAAAGCGTTAAGGCTATAGTCACCAAATTTGGTAGGAAGATGGCTATTAACGATCCTCAAAAAACTCCATAAAAGTTTTGGGGCCACGCCCCCCCCCCCGTTCTGATCCCCTGCATTTTTATAGGTAATTATAACCCCAAAAACAATACATAAAAACATTGGATGCCACGCCAATCCATACTGCCCAAGCTGCCCCAAACCGCCCCAATGCTTCACTTAAAACGGGAATGCGTGTATTTTCCAAAGCGTTAAAGCTAGAGTCACCAAGAAGGTAGGAAGATAGCTATTAACGATCCCCAAAAAACTGCATCAAAGTTTTGGATATTCTACTAACTTTGAGCTAGAGGCACCAAATTTGGTATGAGGATAGCAATTAACATCATAAGTAGATCTGCAGCAAAACTTTGGACGCCACGCCCCCCATTACCAGCCCCCAGCCCCCCTTCCATTATATTCTACTAACTTTGAGCTAGAGTCACCAAATTCGGTTTGAGGATAGCTATTGACATCATAAATAGATCTGCAGCAAAAGTTTGGATGCCACGCCCACCTTACCAACCCCAGCCCCCCTTCCACCAAATTTTACTATTTTAGAGCTAGAGTCACCAAATTTGGTATGAGGATAGCAATTGACATCATACAAAGATCTTCAGCTAAAATTTGTATGTCACGCCCCCCCCCCCCCCATACCGCCACCAGCCTACCATCCAATATATTCTTCTAACTTTGAGCTAGAATCACCAAATTTGGAAAGAAGATAGCTTTTTGGCATCCCCATCTGCACCAGACAATCTTTGGGGCAGCGTACACCCCTGCCGTATTCACACACCATTGCAATCAGCTCTCTTTTAATCTGTTTTACTACTGGTATCGAGTATACCGCCGTCGGGTGCGTCCGACTGCAACGTGTCTACTTGCTTTACTTGCGCTTATTCCTTAATTCGTTTTGAGTGGAAGTGCGACCGGCACGCGTTGCCTAAAAATCATTGAGTGCGTGCACCAAAAAAAAAAAAAAACGGCACTTGTAAGACCTGTAGCATAATATTGCCGGCACTCGTGGCACACACAAAATTTTTGTTGAGTGTGAGTAAGGTGGCAAAAATTGACACCCTTGCAGTTCTCTAGTTTAAATATCTATAGACGCGGGTATCTATATATGTCAGTTGAATACATGCAAACAAATGTAGCGTGCCGTGTCGACTGACAAACAAATTTAAAGTGCCGTGCTGGACCGACTGAAAAATTTCATATACATATTCATCTGAGTATGATTGTATTAGAGTAGCGGCAGAGAATAACTGTAAAATACGAAGTCTTGCACGATGTGTCTGCTGCTTTGCTATCGCTATGTACTGTTTTTGTTTTTTCGCTGTTGCTTTTACTCATTGTTGCTTTGATTCGTTGTTGCTTTGACTCGTTGTTGCTTTGACTCGTTGTTGCTTTGGTTCGTTGTTGCTTTGGCTCGTTTTTGCTTCGGGAAGTTTTGTTAAGGTTGGATGAAAAAAGAGAATCTGTGGTCGGGCTTTACAAATTACTTCACTCGTGCTTGACATGGCTGATAGATAGATGATATAATAGGGCTACACGCTTTTCTGTTCCCAACCTATACACTGCTTGCTTGAAGCAACGCCGTGACGATATACGCGTGCTGAAAATTTATAAATCGTCCTTTATTAGCTAGTTAGCCAGCTAGCAGCTCACCATAACATGTCTCCGTATCACCTGTGTTTCAACTTCTATCCGTCGCAACGGTGTAAAACACAAAAATAGAATATTACGCATTTATTCTCAAAATTAATAACATCTTTAGGCACTGGTATCTATTTCTGCCAGTTGAATACATGCAAACAATGCAGCAGGCCGTGCTACGCTGGTCTCGACCTACGAACAAATTTAGAATGCTGTCGTGCACCGACTGAAAAATTTCATATACATATTCATCTGAGTATGATTGTATTGGTGTAGTGGCAGAGAATAACTGTAAAATACAAATTTTAGAGTTTTGCCTCAATCTGCTTGATATAGTCCAAGTTTGAAGGGTAGTATAAACTTAATATGAACTTTGTGCAATTGAATAGCAAAATTTGAGATTCTTTAATACAATTTCAATTCTACATGTTTGTTTATATTCTAGCATTGCTATTGTTTACATATATATATATATATATATATATATATATATATATACATATAGTATATATATACATATAGTATATATATATCTATAATATAAAAACAAGTAGAAACGTTGCAGTCGGACGCACCCGACTGCGGTATACTCGATACCAGTAGTAAAACAGATTAAAATAGAGCTGATTGCAATGGGGTGTGGATACGGCAGGGGTATAGGCTGCCCCAAAGATTGTCTGGTGCAGATGGGGATGCCAAAAAGCTATCTTGCTTCCAAATTTGGTGACTCTAGCTCAAAGTCAGAAGAATATGGTGGATGGTAGGCTGGTGGTGGTATGGGGGGGTCGTGGCATCTAAATTTTATCTTAGGAAAAATTAGGAAGATCTGTGTATAATGTCAATTGCTATCCTCATACCAAATTTGGTGACTCTAGCTCAAAAATATTAAAATTTGGGCGAAGGGGGCCGGGGTTGGTAAGGGGGGCCTGGCATCCAAACTTTTGCTGCAGATCTATTTATGATGTCAATAGCTATCCTCAAACCGAATTTGGTGACTCTAGGTCAAAGTTAGTAGAATATGGTAGAAGGGGGGCTGGGGGCTGGTATGGGGGGGCGTGGCATCCAAAGTTTTGCTGCAGATCTGTTTATGATGTTAATTGCTATCCTCATACCAAATTTGGTGACTCTAGCTCAAAGTTAGTAGAATATGGTGGAAGGGAGGCTGGGGGCTGGTATGGGGGGGCGTGGCGTCCAAAGTTTTGCTGTAGATCTATTTATGATGTTAATTGCTATCCTCAAACCAAATTTGGTGCCTCTAGCTCAAAGTTAGTAGAATATGGTGGAAGGGGAGCTGGGGGCGGTATGGGTGGGGGGCGCCATCCACTTTTTTTGGGTTTCTTCATCACCTATTTTGGCACCAAATTTGGCGGCTCTAGCTCAAAAAATGTGGAAAATATAGGATTTTTGATTTCAAAATGCAGGGGGTTCGGGAACGGAGGGGCGTGGCTCCAAAACTTTCATGCAGTTTTTTGGGGATTGTTATTAGCTATCTTCTTACCAAATTTGGTGACTCTAGCCTTAGCGCCTTGGAAAATACACGCATTCCCGTTTTTAGTGAAGCATTGGGGCGGTTTGGGGCAGCTTGGGCAGTATGGATTGGCGTGGCATCCAATGTTTTTATTCATTTATTTGGGGTCTATAATCACCTGTTTTGGCACAAAATTTCTGCTCTTACTCAAAAACTGTAAAAGATATAGACATTTCTGTTTTTGAACTACGTGGGGGCTGGGGGCGGAATGGGTGGGTGGGGCTCCAAAACAGTTTTTGAGGGGTCGTTACCAGTTATCTACCTACCAAATTTTGTGACTCTAGCTCAAACACTATGGAAGATACACGCACTACCGTTTTTAACGAAGCGTTGGGGTGGTTGAAGGCGTATAGGGCGTAGTATAGATGGGCGTGGCATCCAAAGTTTTTTTGAATTTGGTTGGGGATCGTCAGTACCTATCTTGGCACTAAATTTGATGGCTCTAGCTCAAAAACTGTACAAGATATGGGCATTTTTAGTGTTAAACTGCGGGGGGGCTGGGGGCGGAATGTGTGGGCGTGGCTCCAAAATTTTTGATGCAGTTTTTTGGGAATTGTAAATGGCTATTTTCTCCCCAAATTTTGTAGTTCTAGCTGTAAGGGCTTGCGAAATAGCTGGATCTATCGATTTTGCGTTATCGAGTTTATTGATTTGCCAGCCCCCTAGTTATCGTAGAACTCCAATCTTGACACTTTAATTTACTATGCAATAGATAAAGAGATTTGCAAATTTTGAAGTCTCTAACTTGAAGGGTGTGGAAAAAAGTTGCGTTCATACAGACGGACAGACACCATGACGGACATTGCACAAACCCAATATACTCTTTACCTTCGGTATCGAGTATAATGAATCGCAAAATGTGTTGGTAAGCGCATAGCTCAACATCGCCTGGACCAATTTGGCCAAATCTTTTTTTTTTTAAATGTTCGTTGAAGTTCAAGGATGGTTTTTACGGCGAGAAAAATTAGAATTGTTGCTGGAAAAACCCTAAAAATAGCCCTTTTCTTTTTGCCATACAAATGATTTGTAACTAAAACGTAGTCAATTTGAGCTTTGTTGCTATAGTATAAAGTTCATATTAAATTACAAGCACTCACTGTTGTCTAAGCAATGTAGGTGTGTTCCTAACGTCAAAGATCATATCTATCAAAACAATGTGCGTGTGTGCGTTGGAGCACAGAATACGTTTCTTTTGTATAAGTTTCGGCACGCGAGTTACCAACACATTTTGCGATTCATTTTTATATTATAAATGCCTCCTATAAGACGAAGCAATTTAGGTAGAAGAACCAGAAATGCTACAAACCAAGCGTGACCTGAAGGAACAGGGAAAACATTTGTCATTTCATTGATTTTGGCCACTATTCGATCGAGATGTGACATAGCTTTGGCGTTAGCATCATCTGGAATTGCGGCGACTCTTCTAGATGGCGGTCGTACTGCACATTCTGCGCTTAATTTGCCACTCAATTCAAACAGAATTGATACTCCAACATGCAATATTTCCAGATCCAGTGCAATGGGAAAATTGCTGATGCAATGCAAGCTCATTGTTTGGGATGAGTGCACAATGGCACATAAGAAATCACTTGAAGCACTTAACTTCACACTGAAGGATCTTCGGCGAAATAACAACATCTTTGGCGGCTTGATGATGTTGTTGGCAGGCGATTTTAGGCAGACATTCCCAGTAATTCCCCGTGGAACGCCTGCAGATGAATTCAATGCTTGCTTGAAGGCATCACCTTTATGGAATAACGTAAAAACATTATCGCTAACTACTAATATAAGAGTTCAACTTCAAAATGATCAAAGTGCTGCACATTTTTCTATACAATTGTTAGCTATTGGAAATGGAAAAGTCCCAGTTGATGCGACATCTGGATTAATTACACTTACCAACGACTTTTGCCGATTCGTAGACTCTCAATTAGCTCTTATTAAAAATGTTTTCCCAGACATTATTGAGAATTGTCAGAATTGTGCTTGGTTAAGTCAACGAGCAATTCTGACCGAAGAGAATAATGATGTACACGCACTGAATTTCACCATTCAATCAAAAATTTCTGGTGATTTGGTGACATACAAATCCGTTGATTCTATAACAAATCCCGATGATGTTGTAAATTATCCAACGGAGTTTTTGAACTCTCTGAAGTTACCAGGATTTCCACCACATAACTT
Source organism: Scaptomyza polygonia (assembly GCA_035044585.1). Lineage (NCBI taxonomy): Eukaryota > Metazoa > Arthropoda > Insecta > Diptera > Drosophilidae > Scaptomyza > Scaptomyza polygonia. Next base: position 159,558 of record JAWNNU010002388.1, read on the forward strand.
GCAACTCAAAGTTGGTACAGTAATTATTATATTGCGTAATTTAAATCCACCGCGACTTTGCAACGGTACTCGACTTTCGGTAAAAAGACTTATGCCGAATTTGATTGAGGCAACCATTATTAATGGAAAGTACGCAGGTTAAAGTGTATGTGTTCGAATACAAATGATTCCGACTGATCTTCCGATTGACTTCAAACGATTGCAATTTCCAGTTCGCCTAGCGTTCGTTATGACAATTAACAAGTCCCGCTTAGTGTTTGCGGGATAAATTTAGAAAATCATTGTTTTTCACATGGGCAGTTATACGTTGCGTGTTCATGAGTTGGGAAACCATCCGCTTTGTTTGTGTTAACGTCAGACCAAAAAACAAAAAATGTGGTTTACCAAAGAGCACTTCAATGAAACGGATAATTTGCGGACACGTATAACGCTTCGATTCAGTATTTACTTTGGATTTACTTTCATTTACTAAATAACACTTCATTTTTGTAATCAAAATAAATTCATTACTGTTGTGAAATTAAATAAAACTTGGTGGCGAAACGGAGTTCGCCGGGCTTGCTAGTCTACTATATAAAAATAAGTCCAAATTTCCTTCCTGACTATAAAACTCCTGAACGCACGAACCGATTTCCACGGTTGTGCATTCGTTGGAAAGGTCTCGGGCTCCGTGAGGTAGGTAGCCAAGAAAATTTCTGAAAAATTGCAACAGAGAAGCGGGAAAATCTCTTTTAAGATACAGCGCCAACTCTGATCCATAGCATGTACAACAAATCAATTTTGTCCACACGAAGATCATTGTCATCATACAATCACTGAGCATTCCAATATGATCCCACTTCGATGATAAAAATTTAGATATTGGACCAATGACTATATGCCGATATTGTAATGCGTTAAAGTTCAGAAGAGAAACGGCTGGATTGTGCTGCGCACTGAATTTCACCATTCAATCAAAAATTGCCGGCGATTTGGTGACATACAAATCCGTTGATTCTATAACAAATCCCGATGATGTTGTAAATTATCCAACGGAGTTTTTGAACTCTCTGGAGTTACCAGGATTGCCACCACATAACTTGCAACTCAAAGTTGGTACAGTTATTATGATATTGCGTAATTTAAATCCACCGCGACTTTGCAACGGTACTCGACTTTCGGTAAAAAGACTTATGCCGAATTTGATTGAGGCAACCATTATTAACGGAAAGTACGCAGGTGAAAGTGTATATGTTCCTCGAATACCAATGATTCCGACTGATCTTCCGTTTGACTTCAAACGATTGCAATTTCCAAGTGACAATTAACAAGTCTCAAGGCCAATCGCTTAGTGTTTGCGGGATACATTTAGAAAATCATTGTTTTTCACATGAGCAGTTATACGTTGCGTGTTCACGAGTTGGGAAACCATCCGCTTTGTTTGTGTTAACGTCAAACCAAAAAACAAAAAATGTGGTTTACCAAAGAGCACTTCAATGAAACGGATAATTTGCGGATACGTATAACGCTTCGATTCAGTATTTACTTTGGATTTACTTTCATTTACTAAATAACACTTCATTTTTGTAATCAAAATAAATTCATAACTGTTGTGAAATTAAATAAAATTTGTGAATAAAAATAAAAACGTTTTCTGACCCGAACTTTGTGTGAGCGTCTCATGACTATTTTGTTTGACGATCGGTTTTTAAGCGCCCAAACCAACGCGTGCCTTACGCATGATATAGAGACTCTCGAACTCTCTATACAGTACTCGCCTAGACATACACCAATACCAGCACACAATGTGCATTCCTTAGTCTGACTCTCCATACAGACAGGCGTCTCCGTGACGCTCACACTCGCAATCAGACTACGTTCGACAGAAACCCTAACGGGACTCTGCCACGCTCGAATGAACAGAGAAGGCACCAGCAGAGAATATAGAACGAATATAAGTACACAGGCAGAAGTAATACAAAAAGTTCGTTATATTTGAATTATTAAAACACTCTCCGACACGGCCTTCCTGACCAATCACACGTCCTCGTGTGTTTACAATCTATAGTACATTTTCCATTCTGATTAATTCCGAACAAAAAGTATTTCAAAGTCTATAGCACATTTTTTTCCTTAAAGCAAAATAATACAGATTTTCTTGAGACTTAATTTCTTAGTTTATCATTAATCTAAACCATGAGATCGGGATTACCACCAGCTTTCATTTGATCAATTAAAATCGTTAGCTTTTTCATAAACCGTTCACGTTTTTATTTCAATATGACAATCTCTTAAACTAGCTCACGGTTTAACTTTCGTTCAAACCGACTAAACAATGTTCTTTCGTTAGCACACAGTTCTACTCTCATTCAAACTGGCCAACTAATTTGTACCACCGTTAGCGCACAGTTTTACTCTCATTCAAACTGGCCAACCAATTTGTACCACCGTTAGCGCACAGTTTTACTCTCATTCAAACTGGCCAACCAATTTGTACCACCGTTAGCGCACAGTTGTACTCTTATTCAAACTGGCCAACCAATTTGTACCACCGTTCCTTACCAAAGTTCCAACCCTACTGTAGCAAATGGCGAACCACATAACTTGGGCACCCATATGTACAGAAAGTATTGTTTGGCAATTTCTGGAGGTTTACATGGTTTTAATCAATCTCAAGATCACAGCCCTCACTGGCCTGATTCATGGCGTCTTCCTCCGAGCCTTCATCGTCAAATGCTGTGGTAACCCCCTTCTCAGGCATTCGTCGCAAAAATTCGTGCGAATACCTATAAGTTCTGTTATTATTTAATGCCTTGAGCTTATATCGATCTTCTGGCAATACTTCGGCAACTAAAAATGGACATTTAAACTTTGGATCTAATTTGGTCTGGTGACACTCTTGATTTTTAAGTAAAACATGGTCACCAACCTTGTGTCGCACAACAGCTGCTTTTCCTTTACCAAATATAGCTTTATCAAATCTAGCATTCTTTTCCATGTTACGTTTTGCTATTTCTCTAACTAGACCAACATCAACAGTATTTTCATTATTAACAACAGGTACAAGACCAAACGGCCTTGCTTCCTTACCAATAAGTATTTCTAATGGGCTAACCTTAGTCACTCTATTGGGCGTGCTATTAATAGCCAACTGAATTTCACATAAAGCATCCTGCCAAGATCCTTGGCCTGTTTCAACCGCAGTTAGCATGGATTTGAGAGTACTCATGACTCTTTACACTTGCCCATTGGCACGGCTGGCGCCTGTAGCGATTAAGTGTAAATCTATTTTTTGTACTGAGCAGAATTTACGGAACGCTGTGCTAGCAAAACTGCGACCTTGATCAGCGATCAATCGAGATGGAACACCGAACAATGATATTAAAGACCTGACCGCCTTTATGCAATTCTGAGTGTCTAGCTTTATGGTATGGGAAAAGTAGAAAAATTTAGTGAATGCGTCTATCAGCACAATTATATATTCTTTCTGGTCATTTTTACCGCTAAGCTTCCCCGTTATATCCACATGAACTGTGTGCCACGGAATTTCAATTTTAGGAATGGGATGTAACTCGGCTTGTATTTTGCCAGACGGTGGCTTTGACAACCTGCAGGTGATACAGTTGTCCACAAATTTACGAACATACTTAGACATTTTGTCGAACCAATAGAACTCATACATTTTCTCAAGAGTTTTCTCCCACCCGAGATGCATAATTGACTCGTGCACGTTGTTGACAGCAGACCACCTAAACGGCCTTGGAATTATAGGTAAACAACGAGACTTTCCGTTTCTCTGAATTTTCCTATACAATGTCCTAGACCGTAGTTCATAAGTTTTGGCCAAATCCTCAGGCAGCTCATCATTACGCAATTTAGAAACAATGGAAGAAGTTTCTTCATCCCTCTGCTGTTCAGCTAACAACCAGTTGTCAGTTATTTCCGTTAAGTTAATATGCTTCTCGGCCACACCTGACGAATTCTGTACACTTTTTATTATTGGGATTCGAGACAAAAAATCTACGTGAGCTATACGTTCACCGGGTCTATACTGGATGTCAAAATCAAAAGATTGCATATACGACCACCACCTATGGACCCTCGGGGTTAACTCTACTTTAGTACGAGAGGCTTTAAGCGAATTGCAGTCAGTGAACACAATGAAATGACGACCATGCAAGTAATGACGAAAATATTTAATAGAGTGGTAAACGGCTAGGGTTTCTAGTTAATACGAATGGCAACGTGATTCTGCTGATGACGTCACCTTGCTAAAATATTCGATAACTCGAGGCTTGCTTTCAATTCGGTGCAGTAAAATAGCTCCATAGCCAACAACACTTGCATCAGTGTGAAGCTCAATAGAAAATTTTGGATCGAATATTGTGAGAACAGGTTCTTTAGTCAAAATACCAATGACTTCTTGCCATATTTTCTCGAGCTCCAAATCCCATACAAATGATTTGTTCTTAGACGTTAGGGCGTAAAGGGGTTTCAGCATTTGTGAAAACTTGGGAACAAACTGACGAAAATACGAGACTAGTCCGATGAATTGTCTCAATTGGGTGACGGACTGCGGAGGCGACAAATCGATAAGGGCTCGAATCTTTCTTGGATTTGGTCGAATCTCACCTGCTCTAACTGCAAAGCCCAAGTATTCGACACACGATTTAAAAAAAGAGCATTTTGTAGTATTAAAAGAAAATCCAGCTTCCGTAAGCGTTTGCAACACTACCCTAAACCTAAAGGCTTCTTCCTTTGTGCTTGCGACTATCATTACGTCATCCAAGTAAACAATTTCATATGAATGGGTAAGATCACCTAAGGCACGGTTAATAGCTCTTTGGAATACAGAAGGAGCGTTCTTAAGCCCAAATGGCATAGTCAAATATTCAAACTGCCCTTCTGGGGTGACGAAAGCCGTTCGCTCGATTGAATTTGGGTGAATCGGGATCTGATGAAACCCACTTGCCATGTCTATACAACTGAAAAACTTAGCACCACTTAACCTAGCTATCTGATCGGAAATAAGCGGCAAGGGATACTTAACCGAAACAGTATTTGCGTTAAGCTCCCTATAATCTACACATAGACGGTCTGTACCATTTTTCTTTCGCACAAGTATTATTGGGCAGGCACAAGGTGAGCAACTGGGGCGTGTAATGTTTGATTCTAACAGCTGTTGAATTAATTGCCGAACTCTTTCCTTTTCCTCTACACTCAACCTATACGGGCGCCTTTGAACCGTCTTATTTTGGTCAATCAACCGAATTTCTAACTGTCCCGTAGACACGCGGTTTTGTGGAATTCCATCAATGAACGAATTTGAAAACTCCTGCAATATTGACAGTAATTGGTCTCTATCCAATCAGTGTAAGTCGGTGTCAATATTAGCCAAAGTGTTGTACTTGGAGACTTGAACAGGTAATACAGATTTTTCGGTAAATATAGTGAGAGCACTTGATGTAAGTGTCACGCCGATTCCCTGGCTCAAGATTTCCCGACCAATTAAAGCGTCATATTTTATAAAATTGTCTAACACTACATGAAACATTCGTTCGCATATTAGAACACTTGCTAATATCTGCAAAATGCTACAAACGCTTCTACCACCAATGCCCCTTAGGACGACAACGTTGCTTGTCCTTGTTCCAGATAGTCTCTGGGAAGCGGCCTCCTTGATGAGAAAGCACTCGGCTCCGGAATCAAAACAGATTTGGAACGACTCACCAGATTGCAAAAACTTTCCTACGGGCTCAATAACGGTACAGATGTTGATATATTTTTCAATGTTGTTTTTATTAGACGACAAACGCTCCTGACGATCGAGACACACTGTAGATACATGGCCAGCTTTTCCACAATTGTAACAGATCACGGTAGACCGGTCTTTTCCTCCTGTGTAGCCAGAGTGTTGTTTGCCGTGTTGCTGTTGCTGAGCTACCAAGGCTTTTGAGCGACATTCCGCCTTCTTGTGGCCAGGCTTCCCGCAATTATGACACTTGATGGGAGGCAAGAGCCTAGCTCGTTTTTCTGACGGCGCTGCTGTATTGTCGTTTGAAAGGTGGCTCGGTCCAGCGTCAAACAAGTATGCGTTTAGCTCTTGATGCAGCTCGTTCCGCGTGTTGATGTCCGTAGTGAAAACCAAACGCAGCAATCGATTGTCAATTCCAGCTGCATGTGCCAGCGCAACGGAGACTGCGATTTGTTCTACGTTCAGCGACTTCCACCTGGCTATGAGTGCAGTGACCATTCGGCTTCTATATAGTGACAAGCACTCTCCTTCTGTAGGGCGTCCGTTCAACAGATTCATAACTGTAGCACCCAACGTCTCCGTTCCCGCAAAATATTGAAAAAACAGTTCTCTGAACTGCGTCCATGTTATGCCAGGAAAACATGACTGAGACAGCCAATGAGACGCTCTTCCTTACATCGACTTGCTAAGGGTCATCACAAGGGCGCTGCCTTCTAGTTGGTTTTCGGAGAAGATGTAATCCACTGTTGAACACCAGGACTGAGCGTCTGAGTTTGCCTGTTCAGGATTGAATTTTGGCAACACGACTGTAGTTGAGTCTCTCGGTGTTCTCTGTGAGTGTTGCACTTGTTTTATTAGTTCCGTAAAGTTACGATTTTGCGACTCTTATATTTTAAGCAAACAATTTTCACTATTAGTTGTAGGTGTTGGCGATCCCACTTCTGATGTCGAAGAAGAAAACAAAACATTTTCCGACTCATTTTCTGAGAAGCCCGCAGTATCGCTATTAGCGCAACGTTTTCTGACCCGAACTTTGTGTGAGCGTCTCATGACTACTTTGTTTGACGATCGGTTTTTAAGTGCCCAAACCAACGCGTGCCTTACGCATGATATAGAGACTCTCGAACTCTCTATGCAGTACTCGTCTAGACATACACCAATACCAACACACAATGTGCATTCCTTAGTCTGACTCTCCATACAGACAGGCGTCTCCGTGACGCTCACACTCGCAATCAGACTACGTTCGACAGAAACCCTAACGGGACTCTGCCACGCTCGAATGAACAGAGAAGGCACCAGCAGAGAATATAGAACGAATATAAGTACACAGGCAGAAGTAATACAAAAAGTTCGTTATATTTGAATTATTAAAACACTCTCCGACATATATATATATATATATATATATATATATATTAAAATCATATATTAAAGTTTTTTATGACAATCATTGAATGTTGGTTCAAGGGGTATTTTGTCTTTGTGCAATTTGTGCGTCTCAGCTACGACAAGCCAGCACGTCGTTGTTTTCTTCAGTTTCCCTTTGCGTTCAGCGGCCCGTCGATTCAAGGAGAGGCGGTGGGTCAGCGGACAGCAAGAACGGTAAAATGTTGTTGGTACATATTGTATGCAAGTGCGTTTGAAACATACATATATTTCTGGCAGTGCCTGCTTATCGAGGTTTCTTATTATTTTTTGATATTTTTCCTTTTTCTGTGTCAGCGGCAAACGCGCGCTTACATTTACATATGCACCAATGCCAACCACTACTGAATACACTTTCGTAATTTGTGTACATCTTTGCATAACTGTAAGGCAAGGATTGTTAGAAAGTGTCTCAGGGTAAAAATTGGGAAGAGTATGTATGATCAGCAATAGAAAACCTGATATTTGACTGCCTTAGAAGACAAAATCTTGTTTTCTTACTTATGTCCGTCATGGTGTCTGTCCGTCTGTCCGTCTGTATGAACGCAACTTTTTTCCACACCCTTCAAGCTAGAGACTTCAAACTTTGCAAATGTCTTTATCTATGGCATAGTAAATTAAAGTGTTAAGTGTTAACTAGGAGGCTGGCAAATCGATAAACTCGATAACGCAAAATCGATAGATCCAGCTATTTCGCAAGCCCTTACAGCTAGAACTACCAAATTTGGGGTGAAAATAGCTACTATCAATCCCCAAAAAACTGCATCAAAAATTTTGGAGCCACGCCCACCCATTCCGCCCCCAGCCCCCCGCAGGTCAACACTTAAAATGACCATATCTTCTACAGTTTTTGAGCTAGAGCCATCAAATTTAGTGCCAAGATAGGTGTTGACGATCTCCAACAAAATTCATGAAAACTTTGGATGCCACGCCCATCTATACTGCCCTATCCGCCCTCAAGCACCCCAACGCTTCGCTAAAAACGGTAGTGCGTGTATCTTCCATAGTGTTTGAGCTAGAGTCACCAAATTTAGTAGGTAGATAACTGGTAACGACCCCCCAAAAACTGCATCAAAGTTTTGAGCCCCACCCATTCCGCCCCCAGCCCCCCCGCAGCTTAAAAACAGAAATACTTATTTCTTTTACAGTTTTTGAGTTAGAGCCACCAAATTTTGTGCCAAAATAGGTGATTATAGCCCCAAAAAAAATGCATAAAAACTTTGGATGCCACGCCAATCCATACAGCCAAAGCTGCCCCAAACCGCCCCAATGCCTCACTTAAAACGGGAATGCGTGTATTTTCCAAAGCGTTAAAACTAGAGTCACCAAATTTGGTAGGAAGAAAAAATTTTAACGATCCTCAAAAAACTGCATAAAAGTTTTGGAGCCACGCCCCCCCCGTTCCAAGCCACCTGCATTTTGAAATCAAAAACGCCTATATTTTTCACATTGTTTGAGCTAGAGGCGCCAAATTTGGTGCCAAGATAGGTGATGTAGAAACCCAAAAAATGTAGATGGCGCCCCCCACCCATACCGCTCCCAGCCCCCCTTCCACCATATTCTACTAACTTTGACCTAGAGGCACCAAATTTGGTATGAGGATAGCAATTAACATCATAAATAGATCTGCAGCAAAACTTTGGACGCCATGCCCCCCCTTACCAGCCCCCAGCCCCCCTTCCACTATATTCTACTAACTTTGAGCTAGAGTCACCAAATTCGGTTTGAGGATAGCTATTGACATCATAAATAGATCTACAGCAAAAGTTTGGATGCCACGCCCACCTTACCAACCCCAGCCCCGCTTCCCCCAAATTTTACTATTTTTGAGCTAGAGTCAGCAAATTTGGTATGAGGATAGCAATTGACATCATACACAGATCTTCAGCTAAAATTTTTATGCCACGCCCCCCCCCATACCTTCCTTAGCCTACCATCCACTATATTCTTCTAACTTTAAGCTAGAGTCACCAAATTTGGAAGGAAGATAGCTTTTTGGCATCCCCATCTGCACCAGACAATCTTTGAGGCAGCGTACACCCCTGCCGTATCCACACACCATTGCAATCAGCTCTCTTTTAATCTGTTTTACTACTGGTATCTAGTATACCGCAGTCGGGTGCGTCCGACTGCAACGTGTCTACTTGTTTTTTTATACTATAGGTTTAAAATGCAATTAACCGAATTTGTTTAACATAAAAATAATACCGTACAAAGTGAATAACAAATGTAACATTATGTAAATTAATGCAGTCAAAAATACGCAAAGAATTTTTATTTTTTCGTGATTGCGCCTGCTCGCGTCGCTTTCTTCATTGTGACTGACCATTCACGATAGTAACGTTAGGTGCTTCACAACACTACCTAAATATTATCGATACTTCGATATTCCAAATTCAAATGGTATTTTTAACACTATAATAGTTCTTAGCGATAAAATTTTAAACTCAAAATTTAAACTCTATCACGCACTATCCCACCCTTCGTAAAGCTACCCGGTAGATTTACCTAAAACATCTAACCTGGCTAACTTTGATACGGGACGTCGCGAAATTCCGGTTGCGGTCTGCACTTCTGCAATTCTGACCTGCCCGTCAGCAGCTTGTAAGGGCTCTACCACTACTCCCTTTTTCCAACTTCCTCTTGGTTGATTGTCTTCACATATTATGACTAAGTCTCCTTTCTGTAATGGTTTAATTGGACTTAACTGTTTAGCATCTGAATAAATTTTAACACCCAGCTTATAGTACGTTTTAGTTGCAAATAGTTCGAAAATCTTTTCATGTCAATAACTGATCCAGAGATCGTAGTTAGTACACTTTTTTTATTTCCAGTGAGTCGTCATGGATGCAACCACTTTGCTGCTTTGGCCATTCCAGCTCTTCTTTTAGAAGAAAGTTTGGTCCCTCACTTCATATGTTTTTTGGGTCGTAGTTAAAGTTCTTGCAGGTATTTCTTGCTTTATTTGCTGCATTTAAGTTTGATGGCTCCCAGCGCCAATCATTCTCGGACGTGGTGTCCAATATCTCGCTGATCATGTGAGCTACGAACTGTTTATACATTCTTTGATCAGATTTTATCCAATACAAAACAGTGAGCGAATCCGACCAAAATACTGTGCGCGAAACAGAAGCAGTATGGCATTCCAGAATAGATCTTCTCAAGCGTGTACCCAAAACCGCCGCTTGTAGCTCCAGCCTCGGCACCGATAGCAACTTCAAAGGAGCACATCTTTTTTTTCCAAAAACAAATACCAATTTGACGAATTCGTGGCATTTCAGACGCCAATACGCAACTGCAGCAAATGCTTGCTCGCTGGCATCCACATATACATGAAGCTTCATTTCAGTTTTCAAAAATTTTTCAGAATAACACCTCTGTATTTTAAATAATTGAACGTTTTTTAATTGATCAACCCATTGTTAGAATCTTTTAAATAAATCAGCTGGTAATAGGTAATTCCAGTCAATTTTAGCGCGCCAAACGTCTTGGATAAGTATCTTTCCATAAAGCATTAAGGCCGAAACCATACCAAAGGGATCAAAGACAGACATAACCAGACTTAGCCACTGCCTTTTCCTGGGACATTTTATGCCTTCTGCTTATTCCTTGTCAACTCTGTTCATTTTTAAATCGAATACAAACTGATCACGTTCGCTGTCCCAGTACATTCCCAGTACCTTGTCCATGGCCTTTCTTTCCATTTGTATAGATGCTTCAACCGCACAACTGCTTTCACCGTTTAAGGCCTTCTGGATATAACTGGAGTTCGAAACGAATTCTCGCAGGGTAAATTTTGGCATTTAGTGTACTCTTTTTACTTCTTCGCTTATGTTGAAAGCTTCTTCCTCGTTGGGAAAACTTGCTACGAAGTCATCTACATAATTTTTTTCTTGTATGGCTTTAATGACCTGTTCTAGATTTTTATCTGCTTTCAGAGCATTTACATTTTTGACGTATTGGGCATAGCAGGGAGCACAACTTTGTAATGTCATCGACGACGACAATTTTCACTTCTGGTACAGTATTTGGCATAACGAAGGATTTTCATCCGGTCCTTTCAAAAGCTTCGTGTTGATCGAAATTCCATCGACAACAGCAGCAGCATCAAAGACTTATCTCATTTGTTTTGGTTTGTTGTAAACGCCAAAGTGGGGCAAGTACCAAGTCCTGGGACCAGCTTTCTCAACTTCTTCTTTAGACAATTTCACTGCATACCCCATTTTTACAAAGTCCATTAGTGCTGTCTCATACTCTTTTCGTTTATTAGCGTTTCTAATCTATCTTTCTACAGCTACTAACCTCCTCATCGCCATACCATAACTATCAGTAATTCGTCGTCTTTCCAAAGTAATCCAGTCTCATAAGCGTTAGAACGATCCTTTTTCGATTCTGCTATTGCTAGCAGATGACAATTATAAATCCCAATCAATAGCATTGGATCTACGTTTTTATATCCCTTTATCAGTAAGTTTTTCAGTTTAGGAAATTCCATTCATATATCCTCAATGTCTATTGACTGAAGTGGCAACTCTATGCTTTGAACTGTGTTGCCCAATAATCGAAGCAATATTTTATTACTATTTTGAGCCCATACTCTTAATTGACATTTCATTGATCTGACTTCAGTAACGCGACTGCCGATCCAATTAAGCGTAAGATTTTCCTTATCTGCTTGCACACCTAACTTCTTTCCTCGTTAATCAAAGTGGCGGATGATCCATCATCCAAGAAAGCAAATGTTTCCAAAATCGTATTGTTGGGTCCCATGACCTCAACAGGCAATACTTTAAATAGCTTCTAAGATGTTCCGCAATGTAGCGCATTTACCAACATCTGGTTTTTCTCAGGATCCTGTTTGATTGTCTCAACTATATAGATATCATTTTCTTTGCTGTCGTTTGGAATATACTTCTGATTGTGTGACCTGTGGTGTGTCTTCTTGCAACCCATTAAATTACACACACGCTTATTTTTGCATGTAGGCATAGTGTGCCCACGGCGCAGACACCCGAAACATACCTCTACTCTCTTTGCGATTGCCCATCTTTCGTTCACATAAGCTTTCTGGTATTGTTCACACTTATCAAAATAATGATCGCCTTTACAGTTTAGGCAAACAATTGATCTTTCTCTTTTCCTCTCTGTAGTGGGCTTCTTACTTGTCTGACGATCGGCTTTTCCCTTTTGGTTTGCTCGATGATTTGTTGGCGTTGCTCTGGTGGTTACTCTAGCTATAATCCTTGCAATATTTCTAACCCAATAGTTAAAATGTCTTAAATCAGGATATGGCTTAATATCCAGTGCGTACTCCGACCATTGAATACGTTTGCTCATTGGTAGTTTTCCAACCAATTATTCTATTAGCATCGGATTTTGCATGTGCTGCTCTGCGTTTGCCGACAGCAAAAAGATTAACAAGCTATTTACCTTCTATGCAAATATTATTACTTTTTCAAGACTATTTTCAGGAATGTGAGGGATCTCGTGTATTTTGTTTATTTGACTGTTTATCAAAAGTTCAGGTTATGGAAGATAACTAAATTGTAAATGTTCCATGATATGGTTGACATTATTTCGATTTATTAGTAATCCTTCAACATCTTCTCTTCCTGCTCCCCTAAGACTCTGTTTCAGTCTTAGTAAACTTTAAAGGTTTGAGTAATTATAAGCAGCAAGAGACTTGTAAGTTAGTACATGTTATTAAACACCAGCCAATCTTCAGCTTTTCCAGTAAACTGCGGCAATTCTATTAACCTATGTGACTGAAAAGGATTATTCGACCCCATATTTACCCTACTCGGGTCTATATTTGTATCATTCGCTTCACCAAAATTATTTGTTCTATAAAATACACTTGGTTGTGAAGCACCCAAATCTCTTACATTATTTGTGAAGCTCCATCTCCATCTCCATAGACGTCTCTTGTGCCTCTCACGTTGCCAGCATTCAATGTGGTGTAATACACCAAGCTATCTGCATGCGTGCCACTTAGTGTGGCAGCTGGATAGGATGCACAGCCCCGTGCATCGCAAAATCTTAATGCAGCGTTGTAAGCTGCGTCGTAAGCCATTGTGCAACCCTGTGTGGCCGCTGAGCTGGATGCACAGCCTCGTGCATCGCCAAATCTTACCGCTGCGCTGTTAGCTGCGCCGTAAGCCATTGTGCCACCCTGTGTGGCAACTGAATTGGATGCACAGCCTCGTGCATCTCCAGAAATGCTCGCAGTATTGATCGCTGCACCAGAAACCATTGTGCCACCCTGTCTGGCAACTGAATTGGATGCACAGCCTCGTGCATCTCCAGAAGTGTTCGCAGCATTGATCGATGCACCATAAACCATTGTGCCACCTGAATTGGATGGACAGCCTCGTGCATCTCCAGCAGTGACCGCGAACTTAAATTCCGCATCTTGAAGATTTTTTGACCTGAGCATAGCCAACTCCTGTTTCGCTATGGCTAACAGCGCCATTAGACTATGTATTGTCGCACTTTATCTTCTTTCACATCTAGCACAGTTTCATCCATGTCACAATTTGTTCTTCTCTGATTCCTCCAGCTTTTCGCCTCTTGCTTTTTGCGTTTCTTGCTACGCGTCATCATTATACTCGATACCGAAGGTAAAGAGTATATTGGGTCTGTGCAATGTCCGTCATGGTGTCAGTCCGTCTGTCCGTCTGTATGAACGCAACTTTTTTCCACACCCTTCAAGCTAGAGACTTCAAACTTTGCAAATGTCTTTATCTATGGCATAGTAAATTAAAGTGTTAAGTGTTAGAAGGCTGGCAAATCGATAAGCTCGATAACGCAAAATCGATAGATCCAGCTATTTCGCAAGCCCTTACAGCTAGAACTACCAAACTTGGGGAGAAAATAGCTACTATCCATCCCCAAAAACTGCATCAAAAATTTTGGAGCCACGCCCACCCATTCCACCCCCAGCCCCCCGCAGTTTAACACTAAAAATTACCATATCTTCTACAGTTTTTGAGCTAGAGCCATCAAATTTGGTGCCAAGGTATGTGTTGACGATCCCCAATCAAATTCATAAAAACTTTGGATGCCACGCCCATCTATACTGCCCTATCCGCCCTCAAGCACCCCAACGCTTCGCTAAAAACGGTAGTGCGTGTATCTTCCATAGTGTTTGAGCTAGAGTCACCAAATTTGGTAGGTAGATAACTAGTAACGACACACCAAAAACTGCATCAAAACTTTTGGAGCCCTGCCTACCCATTCCGCCCCCAGCCCCCCCGCACCTTAAAAACAGAAATGCTTATTTCTTTTACAGTTTTTGAGTTAGAGCCACCAAATTTTGTGCCAAAATAGGTGATCATAGCCTCCAAAAAAATCCATAAAAACTTTGGATGCCACGCCAATCCATACAGCCCAAGCTGCCCCAAACCGCCCCAATGCTTCACTAAAAACGGGAATGCGTGTATTTTCCAAAGCGTTAAAACTAGAGTCACCAAGAAGGTAGGAAAATAGCTATTAACGATCCCCAAAAAACTGCATCAAAGTTTTGGAGCCACACCTACTATATTCTACTAACTTTGAGCTAGAGTCACCAAATTCGGTTTGAGGATAGCTATTGACATCATAAATAGATCTGCAGCAAAAGTTTGGATGCCACGCCCACCTTACCTACCCCAGCCCCCCTTCTCCCAAATTTTACTATTTTTGAGCTAGAGTCACCAAATTTGGTATGAGGATAGCAATTGACATCATACACAGATCTTCAGCTACAATTTTTATGTCACGTCCCTCCCATACCTCCCCCAGCCTACCATCCATCATATTCTTCTAACTCTTAGCTAGAGTCACCAAATTTGGAAGGAAGATAGCTTTTTGGCATCCCCATCTGCACCAGACAATCTTTGAGGCAGCGTACACCCCTGCCGTATGCACACACCATTGCAATCAGCTCTCTTTTAATCTGTTTTACTACTGGTATCGAGTATACCGCAGTCGGGTGCGTCCGACTGCAACGTGTCTACTTGCTTTACTTGCGCTTATTCCTTAATTCGTTTTGAGTGGAAGTGCGACCGGCACGCGTTGCCTAAAAATCATTGAGTGCGTGCACAAAAAAAAAAAAAACGGCACTTGTAAGACCTGTAGCATAATATTGCCGGCACTCGTGGCTCACACAAAATTTTTGTTAAGTGTGTGTCTTTGCTTTGCTCAGCCGGTGGTGAGTGGCACCGGCACACAAATTTTATTGGGTGTGAGTAAGGTGGCAAAAATTGACACCCTTGCAGTTCTCTAGTTTAAATATCTATAGACGCGGGTATCTATGTATGTCAGTTGAATACATGCAAACAAATGTAGCGTGCCGTGTGGACTGACAAACAAATTTAAAGTGCCGTGCTGGACCGACTGAAAAATTTCATATACATATTCATCTGAGTATGATTGTATTAGAGTAGCGGCAGAGAATAACTGTAAAATACGAAGTCTTGCACGATGTGTCTGCTGCTTTGCTATTGCTATGTACTCTTTTGTTTTTTCGCTGTTGCTTTGACTCGTTGGTGCTTTGATTCGTTGTTGCTTTGACTCGTTGTTGCTTTGACTCGTTGTTGCTTTGGTTCGTTGTTGCTTTGGCTCGTTTTTGCTTCGGGAAGTTTTGTTAAGGTTGGATGAAAAAAGAGAATCTGTGGTCGGGCTTTACAAATTACTTCACTCGTGCTTGACATGGCTGATAGATAGATTATATAATAGGGCTACACGCTTTTCTGTTCCCAACCTATACACTGCTTGCTTGAAGCAACGCCGTGACGATATACGCGTGTTGAAAATTTATAAATCGTCCCTTATTAGCTAGTTAGCCAGCTAGCAGCTCACCATAACATGTATCCGTATCACCTGTGTTTCAACTTCTATCCGTCGCAACGGTGTAAAACACAAAAATAGAATATTACGCATTTATTCTCAAAATTCTTGTTGATGTGTTAACATCTTTAGGCACTGGTATCTATTTCTGCCAGTTGAATACATGCAAACAATGCAGCAGGCCGTGCTACGCTGGTCTCGACCTACGAACAAATTTAGAATGCTGTCGTGAACCGACTGAAAAATTTCATATACATATTCATCTGAGTATGATTGTATTGGTGTAGTGGCAGAGAATAACTGTAAAATACAAATTTTAGAGTTTTGCCTCAATCTGCTTGATATAGTCCAAGTTTGAAGGGTAGTATAAACTTAATATAAACTTTGTGCAATTGAATAGCAAAATTTGAGATTCTTTAATACAATTTCAATTATACATGTTTGTTTATATTCTAGCATTGCTATTGTTTACATATATATATATATATATATATATATATATATATATATACTAGCTATACCGGTGCGCTTTGCTGCCCCACAAACACACATCCGACTGACATTGTCCGTTCTCAACGTTAATGGGACCGATGACAACTAATGCATCTTCAGTGTAATTAATTTCCGGTGTATCATGGTGGTACGAAAACATTTTGACGATTTCGTGCAATTCGTCCAAGATCAACTATATTTCGATCTTGATGGGCTTCTGGTGTTTCGGCTGCACGTGTTTCAATCATCCTTATGCGCATACTTTCAATCCGAGCCACATTTTGTTCACTGGTTTCATTGGCGCGTTTACGTTGAGCGCGGCGTCGTTCGATGTTTAAACGATCATTTCGCTGCTCATTAGTTTGACTTAAACGTGCCTGCTCTGTTTGCAATTGATTTCTTTCATTTCGTTGTAATCGTTGCTGTTCACTTTCATTTGCACGTGCAACTGCCCCTCTAACTGATGCGCGAGTGTTTCGACCAATGGCCTGCCGCTTTGGAGGCATATTTCAGTTTTAAAATTGAGAAAAATCAAAATTGAAAAATATTTTTCATAATTGTTATTCAATTTGTTTTTCACATTAAGCAATTGTGTATTTTACATGTTGCAGCACGCTTAATGTCATTGTTTTGTTGTTTTACTCACAATGTGTTGCAGTTTTATTTTTAATCGATATTTAATACAAAAATACACATACACATTGAAATATATGATCGGTTGTGCATCGGTTAAAAACGAGTACCGTTACTGGACAGCGTCTCTGTATCAACGGTTGTTGTATGGAATGAGAAGACACAAAATTTATAAACAACCACAACGTCTAGTAAACGAATACCGTTTTGGATAAGAATCGAATATTCTTATTTGAATACCGTTTTGGATAAGAATCGAATATTCAAAAACGACTAAATACATTTATATACACAGTCGGTGCACGCTACACAGCTCCGTTGATGTAGAGAGAAACGAAGATCGAATCTTATATATAAAAATCAATTTCTGTTTATTTGTGTATGTTTTATAGACTCGAAAACTAAACAACCGATTGACTCCAAATTTTTCAGAAACATCACAGACACCGAGACAAACATATCCTGAAAATTTGGAGTCAATCGGTTGTTTAGTTTTCGAGTCTATAAAACATACACAAATAAACAGAAATTGATTTTTATATATAAGATATACATATAGTATATATATATCTATAATATAAAAATGAATCGCAAAATGTGTTGGTAAGCGCATAACTCAACAACGCCTGGACCAATTTGGCCAAATCTTTTTTTTAAAATGTTCGTTGAAGTTCAAGGATGGTCTAAGCAATGTAACGTCAAAGATCATATCTATCAAAACAACGTGCGTGTGTGCGTTGGAGCACAGAATACTTTTCTTTTGTATTAGTTTCGGCACGCGAGTTACCAACACATTTTGCGATTCATTTTTATATTATAGATGCCTCCTATAAGACGAAGCAATTTAGGTAGAAGAACCAGAAATGCTACAAACCAAGCGTGACCTGGAGGAACAGGGAAAACATTTGTCATTTAATTGATTTTGGCCACTATTCGATCGAGATGTGACATAGCTTTGGCGTTAGCATCATCTGGAATTGCGGCGACTCTTCTAGATGGCGGTCGTACTGCACATTCTGCGCTTAATTTGCCACTCAATTCAAACAGAATTGATACTCCAACATGCAATATTTCCAGATCCAGTGCAATGGGAAAACTGCTGATGCAATGCAAGCTCATTGTTTGTGATGAGTGCACAATGGCACATAAGAAATCACTTGAAGCACTTAACTTCACACTGAAGGATCTTCGGCGAAATAACAACATCTTTGGCGGCTTGATGATGTTGTTGGCAGGCGATTTCAGGCAGACATTCCCAGTAATTCCCCGTGGAACGCCTGCAGATGAATTCAATGCTTGCTTGAAGGCATCACCTTTATGGAATAACGTAAAAACATTATCGCTAACTACTAATATGAGAGTTCAACTTCAAAATGATCAAAGTGCTGAACAATTTTCTAAACAATTGTTAGCTATTGGAAATGGAAAAGTCCCAGTTGATGCCACATCTGGATTAATTACACTTACCAATGACTTTTGCCGATTCGTAGACTCTCAATTAGCTCTTATTGAAAATGTTTTCCCAGACATTATTGAGAATTGGTGACATACAAATCCGTTGATTCTATAACAAATCCCGATGATGTTGTAAATTATCCAACGGAGTTTTTAAACTCTCTGAAGTTATCAGGATTTCCACTACTTAACTTGCAACTCAAAGTTGGTACAGTTATTATGATATTGCGTAATTTAAATCCACCGCGACTTTGCAACGGTACTCGACTTTCGGTAAAAAGACTTATGCCGAATTTGATTGAGGCAACCATTATTAACGGAAAGAACGCAGGTGAAAGTGTATGTGTTCGAATACCAATGATTCCGACTGATCTTCCGATTGACTTCAAACGATTGCAATTTCCAGTTCGCCTAGCGTTCGTTATGACAATTAACAAGTCCCGCTTAGTGTTTGCGGGATAAATTTAGAAAATCATTGTTTGTCACATGGGCAGTTATACGTTGCGTGTTCATGAGTTGGGAAACCATCCGCTCTGTTTGTGTTAACGTGAGACCAAAAAACAAAAAATGTGGTTTACCAAAGAGCACTTCAATGAAACGGATAATTTGCGGACACGTATAACGCTTCGATTCAGTATTTACTTTGGATTTACTTTCATTTACTAAATAACACTTCATTTTTGTAATCAAAATAAATTCATTACTGTTGTGAAATTAAATAAAACTTGGTGGCGAAACGGAGTTCGCCGGGCTTGCTAGTCTATGTACTATATAAAAATAAGTCCAAATTTCCTTCCTGACTATATAACTCCTGAACGCACGAACCGATTTCCACGGTTTTGCATTCGTTGGAAAGGTCTCGGGCTCCGTGAGGTAGGTAGCCAAGAAAATTTCTGAAAAATTGCAACAGAGAAGCGGGAAAATCTCTTTTAAGATACAGCGCCAACTCTGATCCATAGCATGTACAACAAATCAATATTGTTTGAGAGCTACTCATTTTTTTCCCCTCAGTTCATTTCATGTGACAAACAGGTATTGTTCACTGTGAAATTGTGAAAAAAAAAAAAGTTAATCGTTTCCAAACATTTCAATTGGAAAACATCAAATCAATCACGTGTATTGTGCAGGAATTTGTGTTTAAGGTTGTAAGTTGAACTGTTTAAATTATGTGGATCGTGCATTTGAGGTTAAATTCACCACTCTGTCCATAGTCCAAAATGCCTAGAGGACGACGTGCGAACATCGGCCGCCGCACAAGACATGCAAACCAGCAACAAGTGTATTCACATAACTTAAGCGAAGAAAGACAAAATATAATATGAGAAAATGACCGATTGAGACAACGCGTGAGCACACGATATGATCCCACTTCGATGATAAAAATTTAGATATTGGACCAATGACTATATGCCGATATTGTAATTCATTAAAGTTCAGAAGAGAAACGGCTGGATTGTACTGCGCACTGAAGTTCACCATTCAATCAAAAATTGCCGGCGATTTGGTGACATACAAATCCGTTGATTCTATAACAAATCCCGATGATGTTGTAAATTATCCAACGGAGTTTTTGAACTCTCTGGAGTTACCAGGATTGCCACCACATAACTTGCAACTCAAAGTTGGTACAGTTATTATGATATTGCGTAATTTAAATCCACCGCGACTTTGCAACGGTACTCGACTTTCGGTAAAAAGACTTATGCCGAATTTGATTGAGGCAACCATTATTAACGGAAAGTACGCAGGTGAAATTGTATATGTTCCTCGAATACCAATGATTCCGACTGATCTTCCGTTTGACTTCAAACGATTGCAATTTCCATGTGACAATTAACAAGTCTCAAGGCCAATCGCTTAGTGTTTGCGGGATACATTTAGAAAATCATTGTTTTTCACATGAGCAGTTATACGTTGCGTGTTCACGAGTTGGGAAACCATCCGCTTTGTTTGTGTTAACGTCAAACCAAAAAACAAAAAATGTGGTTTACCAAAGAGCACTTCAATGAAACGGATAATTTGCGGATACGTATAACGCTTCGATTCAGTATTTACTTTGGATTTACTTTCATTTACTAAATAACACTTCATTTTTGTAATCAAAATAAATTCATTACTGTAGTGAAATTTATTGAAAGTATCGACATAACATTCAATGCAACCATGAACTATGTTATATTAGTTTCTGTTTACTGATATGCACGCACTGTTATGCTAACATTGCTGCAGACAGTCGTTAATAAACGTTGGCAGCATACAGATCGTCTGTTTGCTATTTCCATGAAGTTTACCTAAACCAAGCATTCTCTGACGCTGGAATACTCTTTCCAACAGGTTATGGGCCCAGAGCGTAGCTTCGTGTAGTTGAAAGTCTATGACTCGGTAATTTTTTTTTTTTTTCCTTTAGTTACGAATTAAGAAAGGTTGCAATCGGTAACGCGCATATGTACACATAAGAGAACGTCGAAAAATAGAAAAATGAGTGCACTGTACCAAATCGAGAAGCTGGAGGAACATAGATATGATTCCTGGAGCATTCAGATGAGAAGCGTGTTGGTACATGCGGATCTATGGGAAGTTGCGTCGGGGGAACTACAGCAGCCGGATTCCGGCGAAGATTTTAACTGGAAAGCGCTGGATCGCAAGGCATTGGCAACGATCACGCTAAGTGTAAAAGCATCGCAGTTGGGGTACATTAAGAATTGCAAAACATCACAGGAGGCATGGGTGAAATTGCGCGAAGTTCATCAGCCGAGCGGGCCAGTACGTAAAGTCTCGCTATTCAAAAAATTGCTCAATCTACGCATGGCGGAGGAGCAAGGCATGGCCTGTTATATAAATAACTTTAGTGAAATTGTGGAACAGTTGGCCGCAATCGGAATCACTATTGTGGAGGAGCTCAATGTAATAATCTTGCTTTCCAGTCTTCCAGCAGACTATGAAAATTTCGTTGTCGCCATTGAGACGCGCGACAGTTTGCCAGCGTTCGAAATTCTTTGTATAAAGTTGAAAGAGGACGGAGAGAGAAGAGAGAACGCACAAAGACAAAGTGCAGTTGAGCAGGCACTTACAGTTAGGCAACGGCAAAAGAACCACGGAAAGGCAACCGCAAAAAGCAACGTGTCAAAAGTTGTCTGCTATAAATGTGGTGAAGCCGGGCACATTAGAGCGCATTGTCACGGCGAAATGGGTAAAGAGTGCTTGGAAGTACTGCATAGTAGAACATTTTGCGAATAGAAGTACTTGTGCTGCTCTTTACTAAAGACACATTCAAAAGAGTGCAGCAAAATCGCAGTTTACTGAATGCATTGGATGCCAGCAGTTTTGGGCGAAAAAGCTGGATTTTGGACAGCGGTGCAACAAGTCATATGTGCTGCAATAAACAAATGTTTTCCACTATAAAGCCGCATAAGGAAATGATCGGCTTAGCGGATACGGGCTACTTACAAGCAGCGGGCATAGGAGAAGTGAAGTTAAACACGAGTTTGTATTCGCTGGTTCTGGAAAATGTATTATATGTTCCAGAGATGAGAGGCAATTTTATGTCTGTGAGTCAAGCCGTAGCAAACAAGTGCGTAGTAAATTTTGGCGATAAGATTATGCAAAGTGGCAAATGTATACTGGAAGTCGAGCGTGTTGGCAATTTGTATGCATTAAAAAGTCAAAAAAATAGATGTTATGCTGCTGTTAAGGCTGATGGCGCACTTTGGCATAGCAGATTTGGACATCTTAATTACGGAAGCTTGAAAGAAATGGCAAGCAAAGAATTGGTTCGAGGAATGGAAAATGTTGACGAGCTGCAGAAAGTATCATGCAAGACGTGCATGGTGAGCAAGGTGCACGCTCAACCTTTTCCGAGCGCAGCAGAGAACCGCCCTCAGGAGCTGCTTGAGCTGGTGCACACTGATGAGTGCGGTCCTTTTGAAACGAAATCGCTTGCGGGCTCGAGATATTTTGTCACATTTATTGATGACAAGTCAAGGAGAATTTTTGTTTATTTCCTAAAAGGAAAAGACGAAGTCTTCAAAAAATTCGTGGAGTACAAAAATCTTGTGGAGCGGCAGACTGGTAAAAAGATAAAGTGTCTTCGCAGCGACAACGGTCGTGAATATGATAACAAGACGTTTGATGGTTTTATGAAAGCCAATGGAATCGCTCGTCAATTAACTATGACGTACACTCCACAACAAAATGGTATAGCGGAACGAGCTAATCGTACGTTGGTGGAGATGGCTAGATGTTTGTTGGCACAGTCAGGATTAGGCCAGCCAATGTGGGCACAGGCAGTGAACACGGCGGTGTACTTGCGGAATCGTGCTCATACGCGGGCGCTGATAAAGATGACTCCTTTGGAAGCGTGGACTGGTAAGAAACCATCAATAAGTCATTTAAGAATTTTTGGATCAGTTGCAGTGGCACTGGAAAAGGGACATCGCAAGGGCAAATTCCAACCCAAGGGTAAAGAGTACCGTACGATTGGATACTCGATGCAGGCTAAAGGCTATCGACTCTATGACGTAGAATCCAAAACGGTGGTTGAAAGGCGTGATGTTCTCTTCGATGAGCTTAGCTGCTTGGAGCAGGCTAACGGTGATGCGGTAACAATTGATCTGGAAATTGTGGGGCATCAGGAGGAGAGTTCTCATAGTGACGAAGAGAGCGATGGTGAAACCGATAACGATGAACACATCACATCTCAGTCAGACGCTACTGGCAAGAGTAGCGGTAACGAGTTTGCTAGCGCGGAAGAAAGCGAAAAAATTGATTTGGAGCAAGAGACACGCATTGGGCCTGGCAGACCAAAATTGCTTAGGACGGGTAGACCTGGTCGCCCAAGAAAGCAATATAACGTGCTCAGCGCAATGGTTACAGGTGATGTACCCATTCCAATATCGAGGCGGCTACGCGCGGTTCGTATGTTTCGCATTGGCTCGAAGCGATGCAAAAGGAGTACGAGGCTTTGATTACGAATCAAACCTGGCAGTTGGTAGACTTACCAACCAATCAACGGGCAATTGGCTGCAAGTGGGTGTACAACTTGAAGCTGGATGCAAGTGGCCAAATACAGCGTTTTAAGGCGCGGTTGGTGGCAAAAGGATGTTCGCAGCAGTATGGAGTTAACTACTGCGAAACTTTTTCACCAGTGTGCAGACTCGAAAGCCTGCGGTTTATTTGGCACTGGCAGCAGAACTGCAGTTGTATTTACATCAAATGGATGTATGTACCGCATATCTGAATAGTGATTTGGTGGACACTGTTTACATGAAGCAATCTGGAAGGGAGTGGAACTCCAAGCTAGACAGCGTTTTGCGTGGGATCGGATTCATGGCATGTGCTAATGAGCCATGCTTGTACAGGCGACAGGACGGTAATCTTGCATTAATTCTTGTGTATGTTGATGATCTCATTATAGCTTGCCAAGAAAAGTCGGATTTGATCAGCATTAAGGCTGACATTTCAAGGTCTTTTGAATGCGTTGACAAAGGGCCACTGGAACTTTTTCTGGGCATGGAGATTAAACGTGAGGGTGACACGGGTCAAATCACTCTGAGCCACAGGGAGAAATTGCGTAAATACGGCATGGAAAATTGCAGACCAGTAGCTACGCCGCTAGATGCTGGATACCAAGTGGTTTGTAACAACATCCAATGTGAGAAGATTGATGCAACGTCGTACCAGACACAAGTCGGAGAGCTAATGTGGTTGGCTCTAACAACGAGACCGGATATTTTGCACTCGGTTGCAAAATTAGCGCAGCGGAACATGGAGCCCCATCGGGAGCACCTGGCAGGCGTGAAGCATGTCCTGCGGTATTTAAGCTGTACAGCGGAGCTGAAGCTACACTATAAAAAGTGTGGGAAGCCTTTTGAGGGCTTTGTAGGTGCAGATTGGGCTGGTGACCATTCTGATCGCAAATCGTACACTGGCTATGTGTATTTTCTCGCTGGTGGTCCGATATCTTGGAAATCGGAAAAACAACGTAGTGTGGCACTAAGCAGCACGGAGGCTGAGTATATGGCATTGTCGACGGCATATAAAGAGGCCATCGTAATGCGTAGACTCATCATCGAGATTGGCTGCGGCACTGAGGACACCCCCACGGTGTTATATGGAGATATCCTGAGTGCGCAGCAGTTGGCTAAAAATCCTGTGCATCATGCTAGGACCAAGCACATTGATATACGATATCATTTTGTACGCCAGATTGTGACAGAGGGTCAAATCATTTTGAAGTATGTTTCTACCAACGGAATGATAGCGGACAAAAAATTTGGCAAAGAAGAAACATAATGAATTTATGAACATGTTAAATTTGATTTAATTTTGTAATCATGTTTGCATTGAGGAAGGGTATTGAAAGTATCGACATAATATTCAATGCAACCATGAACTATGTTATATTAGTTTCTGTTAACTGATATGCACGCACTGTTATGCTAACATTGCTGCAGACAGTCGTTAATAAACGTTGGCAGCATACAGATCGTCTGTTTGCTATTTCCATGAAGTTTACCTAAACCAAGCATTCTCTGACGCTGGAATACTCTTTCCAACAAAATTAAATAAAATTTGGTGGCGAAACGGAGTTCGCCAGGTTTGCTAGTATATATATATATGTCGAAGAAGAAAACAAAACATTTTCCGACTCATTTTCTGAGGTGCCCGCAGTATCGCGTTTAGCGCAACGTTTTCTGACCCGAACTTTGTGTGAGCGTCTCATAACTACTTTGTTTGACGATCGGTTTTTAAGTGCACAAACCAACGCGTGCCTTACGCATGATATAGAGACTCTCGAACTCTCTATACAGTACTCGCCTAGACATACACCAATACCAACACACAATGTGCATTCCTTAGTCTGACTCTCCATACAGACAGGCGTCTCCGTGACGCTCACACTCGCAATCAGACTACGTTCGACAACAACCCTAACGGGATTCTGCCACGCTCGAATGAACAGAGAAGGCACCAGCAGAGAATATAGAACGAATATAAGTACACAGGCAGAAATAATACAAAAAGTTCGATATATTTGAATTATTAGAACACTCTCCGACTTATATATATATATATATTAAAATCATATATTAAAGTTTTTTATGACAATCATTGAATGTTGGTTCAAGGGGTATTTTGTCTTTGTGCAATTTGTGCGTCTCAGCTACGACAAGCCAGCACGTCGTTGTTTTCTTCAGTTTCCCTTTGCGTTCAGCGGCCCGTCGATTCAAGGAGAGGCGGTGGGTCAGCGGACAGCAAGAACGGTAAAATGTTGTTGGTACATATTGTATGCAAGTGCGTTTGAAACATACATATATTTCTGGCAGTGCCTGCTTATCGAGGTTTCTTGTTATTTTTTGATATTTTTCCTTTTTCTGTGTCAGCGGCAAACGCGCGCTTACATTTACATATGCACCAATGCCAACCACTACTGAATACACTTTCGTAATTTGTGTACATCTTTGCATAACTGTAAGGCAAGGATTGTTAGAAAGTGTCTCAGGGTAAAAATTGGGAAGAGTATGTATGATCAGCAATAGAAAACCTGATATTTGACTGCCTTAGAAGACAAAATCTTGTTTTCTTACTTATGTCCGTCATGGTGTCTGTCCGTCTGTCCGTCTGTATGAATGCAACTTTTTTCCACACCCTTCAAGCTAGAGACTTCAAACTTTGCAAATGTCTTTATCTATGGCATAGTAAATTAAAGTGTTAAGTGTTAACTAGGAGGCTGGCAAATCGATAAACTCGATAACGCAAAATCGATAGATCCAGCTATTTCGCAAGCCCTTACAGCTAGAACTACCAAATTTGGGGTGAAAATAGCTACTATCAATCCCCAAAAAACTGCATCAAAAATTTTGGAGCCACGCCCACCCATTCCGCCCCCAGCCCCCGCAGGTCAACACTTAAAATGACCATATCTTCTACAGTTTTTGAGCTAGAGCCATCAAATTTAGTGCCAAGATAGGTGTTGACGATCTCCAACCAAATTCATGAAAACTTTGGATGCCACGCCCATCTATACTGCCCTATCCGCCCTCAAGCACCCCAACGCTTCGCAAAAAACGGTAGTGCGTGTATCTTCCATAGTGTTTGAGCTAGAGTCACCAAATTTAGTAGGTAGATAACTGGTAACGACCCCCCAAAAACTGCATCAAAGTTTTGAGCCCCACCCATTCCGCCCCCAGCCCCCCCGCAGCTTAAAAACAGAAATACTTATTTCTTTTACAGTTTTTGAGTTAGAGCCACCAAATTTTGTGCCAAAATAGGTGATTATAGCCCCAAAAAAAATGCATAAAAACTTCGGATGCCACGCCAATCCATACAACCCAAGCTGCCCCAAACCGCCCCAATGCCTCACTTAAAAAGGGAATGCGTGTATTTTCCAAAGCGTTAAAACTAGAGTCACCAAATTTGGTAGGAAGAAAAAATTTTAACGAGCCTCAAAAAACTGCATACAAGTTTTGGAGCCACGCCCCCCCCCCGTTCCAAGCCACCTGCATTTTGAAATCAAAAACGCCTATATTTTTCACATTGTTTGAGCTAGAGGCGCCAAATTTGGTGCCAAGATAGGTGATGTAGAAACCCAAAAAATGTGGATGGCGCCCCCCACCCATACCGCTCCCAGCCCCCCTTCCACTATATTCTACTAACTTTGAGCTAGAGTCACCAAATTCGGTTTGAGGATAGCTATTGACATCATAAATAGATCTACAGCAAAAGTTTGGATGCCACGCCCACCTTACCAACTCCAGCCCCGCTTCCCCCAAATTTTACTATTTTTGAGCTAGAATCAGCAAATTTGGTATGAGGATAGCAATTGACATCATACACAGATCTTCAGCTAAAATTTTTATGCCACGCCCCCCCCATACCTTCCTTAGCCTACCATCCACTATATTCTTCTAACTTTGAGCTAGAGTCACCAAATTTGGAAGGAAGATAGCTTTTTGGCATCCCCATCTGCACCAGACAATCTTTGAGGCAGCGTACACCCCTGCCGTATCCACACACCATTGCCATCAGCTCTCTTTTAATCTTTTTTACTACTGGTATCGAGTATACCGCAGTCGGGTGCGTCCGACTGCAACGTGTCTACTTGTTTTTTTATACTATAGGTTCAAAATGCAATTAACCGAATTTGTTTAACATAAAAATAATACCGTACAAAGTGAATAACAAATGTAACATTATGTAAATTAATGCAGTCAAAAATACGCAAAGAATTTTTATTTTTTCGTGATTGCGCCTGCTCGCGTCGCTTTCTTCATTGTGACTGACCATTCACGATAGTAACGTTAGGTGCTTCACAACACTACCTAAATATTATCGATACTTCGATATTCCAAATTCAAATGGTATTTTTAACACTATAATAGTTCTTAGCGATAAAATTTTAAACTCAAAATTTAAACTCTATCACGCACTATCCCACCCTTCGTAAAGCTACCCGGTAGATTTACCTAAAACATCTAACCTGGCTAACTTTGATACGGGACGTCGCGAAATTCCGGTTGCGGTCTGCACTTCTGCAATTCTGACCTGCCCGTCAGCAGCTTGTAAGGGCTCTACCACTACTCCCTTTTTCCAACTTCCTCTTGGTTGATTGTCTTCACATATTATGACTAAGTCTCCTTTCTGTAATGGTTTAATTGGACTTAACTGTTTAGCATCTGAATAAATTTTAACACCCAGCTTATAGTACGTTTTAGTTGCAAATAGTTCGAAAATCTTTTCATGTCAATAACTGATCCAGAGATCGTAGTTAGTACACTTTTTTTATTTCCAGTGAGTCGTCATGGATGCAACCACTTTGCTGCTTTGGCCATTCCAGCTCTTCTTTTAGAAGAAAGTTTGGTCCCTCACTTCATATGTTTTTTGGGTCGTAGTTAAAGTTCTTGCAGGTATTTCTTGCTTTATTTGCTGCATTTAAGTTTGATGGCTCCCAGCGCCAATCATTCTCGGACGTGGTGTCCAATATCTCGCTGATCATGTGAGCTACGAACTGTTTATACATTCTTTGATCAGATTTTATCCAATACAAAACAGTGAGCGAATCCGACCAAAATACTGTGCGCGAAACAGAAGCAGTATGGCATTCCAGAATAGATCTTCTCAAGCGTGTACCCAAAACCGCCGCTTGTAGCTCCAGCCTCGGCACCGATAGCAACTTCAAAGGAGCACATCTTTTTTTTCCAAAAACAAATACCAATTTGACGAATCCGTGGCATTTCAGACGCCAATACGCAACTGCAGCAAATGCTTGCTCGCTGGCATCCACATATACATGTAACAATATGTATCGATATGCGATGATCGATGATCATCGCTAAGTGGACAGCGCTGTAAGAGTGAGCGTGGAGTAGTAAAAGAAAGAAGAAAACAGGAAAGTCAGTCGTCGCATTGTAGCTGTAGCATAAAGTTGAATAATTGTCAAGTCCAGAGTATATACGCAAGTTGTACCGTTGTAGTACGTCTGGAGGGCATATTAAAGTTGCTGAGTAGTTGAACCGAGAGTCGTAGTCGCTAAACAAACTTAATTACCAAGCTTATCACCAAACACTCAAATAAGATCAACTATTGTTAACATATTATCAATAAATATCCTACATTTGGGGGCTCAACCGCTAAACCTTAAAAAAAGAATAGATGAAACAATTGTAAAGTGCCGTTAAATGCAGAAGCACGCACCAGAAAGTGAATACGAAAGCATGAGTGACGATGAGGGAAAGAGACATCGACAGGGTGCTGTCACGCGTTCGTTGGCAAAGCAGGGAAATGCAAATTGTCAAAATGAAGAAGCGCACCCTGTTCCGGAGTTTTGCGCAGAACAAATAACGGAGATGCAAACAGAGAATAAAAGAAGCCTACAACAAATAATTCAGCTGCTAACTCTTAAAATTCAAGCGGATGAATTGACTCAGAGAGAACCAAAATTATCAGCAGAAAATTTTGCAAAAATTGTGCCAGACTTCGATGGTGCCAGTATACCAGTCGAGAATTGGTTTACAAATTTTGAGCAAAACGCAGATGCATATGAGCTTACAGAAAAACAGCGGTATGTACAGGCACGCGGAAAAATGACTAAAATAGCTAAATTGTTTCTGGAGTCGATGTTGGTGAGCACATATGAGCAACTTAAAAGCGTCCTAATTGAAGAATTTAAGCGCGCATCAAAAAGTGCCGACATACATACAAGGCTGGCACACAGAAAGAAGAAGAAAGATGAGAACATGCATGAATACATATTGACAATGAAGAAAATAGCTGCACTTGGATCAGTTGATGCCGAGTCTATTATTGACTATATAGTGGATGGATTGGATATTAAAAGTGAATTTAAATTTGCGTTATACGGATGCAAATCATACAACGATTTGTTGGAAAAATATGAGTTGTATGAGAGCAAATGTACGAATGAAAAACCGCACAAGCAATACAGTAGTGGTAAGAAAAATGTACCGGAGGGAAAAAATATACGTTGCTACAATTGTGGATCGAACGAACACATAAGAAAAGATTGCAAAGAAGACACCAAATGTTTTAAATGTGCAGGCAGTGGTCACATTTCAACAAACTGTCCAAAAGTTGTGAAAAGCGTACAAGTCGTAAAGGAGTCCAAGCGTTTGAAAATAATTTCTTTGAACGGTACACAAATCGCTTGCCTGGTGGATACAGGATCCGATGTGTCAATCGTACGCGAATCCGTGTTCAAAAAGCTTCCACATGCAGTGCTGGAGAAATGCTACACCATTCTACGAGGCCTCGGAAACGTTAAGACCCAGCCTCTTAGCACATTTATGGGCAAAGTATACATTGACGAAATCGAGGTCGAACAAAAGTTTGTTGTTGTTCCGAACAAACACATTGAAAACGACGCGATTCTGGGCTTTGATTTTGCATCTCAGTTCTGTGTAACATTGGATGAAGGAAGATTCAGCTTTGCAAAAGCAGTGGCGCAGCCGGACCGCGCCCAAACAAATGAGCTAAGTATATATAATATTGTTGAAACTGGTAGTGACATTGATGCTCCTCCGCAGTACAAGCCGATAATTAAGTCAATGATAGCAGATTACAATCCAGCCGAAGAGAACACTGAATGCCCAGTGTTGATGAAAATTGTACCAGAGGAGTGTATAAAACCATTTCGACAACAAGCAAGGCGTCACTCAGCTGTGGAATGCGAGTCAATCAGAAAACAAGTTGATGTCTGGTTGAAGGATGGCATTATACGCAAATCGTCATCGAACTTTGCCAGTCGAGTAGTCGTAGTCAAGAAAAAGGATGGCACGGACCGGATCTGCATTGATTTTCGTCAACTAAACAGCATGGTACTTCAGGACTGCTTTCCGGTGCCACGAATGGATGATGTGTTGGAGAAGCTAGAATCCGCAAAGGTGTTTATAGTCATGGATCAAGAGAATAGCTTCCTCCATGTACCAATCGAAGAGTCGAGCCGCAAATTTACTGCGTTCATAACCAAAGAAGGGTTGTTTGAATTTAATCGAGCACCGTATGGTTTTCGCAACTCGCCAGCTGTTTTCAACCGTTTTGTTGGTTGCGTGTTTGAGGACTTGATTTTGAAGGATGTGATGCAGTTGTATATTGACGACATCATTATATACGGAAACACGGACGAGGAATGCATGTCGAAACTGAGAGCTGTGTTAAATCAATCAGCTAAGTATAAACTTAAAATTAAATGGAAAAAATGCCATTTTTTAAAAAATCAGATTGACTTTCTGGGACACACGATAAAAATGGGCAAGATTTGGCCAGGAGAAGAAAAAACGCAGGCTGTACAGAGATTCGGATGTCCCAAAAACATAAAAGGTGTTCAATCCTTTTTGGGTTTGACAGGATTTTTCCGAAAATTCATTCGAGATTACGCTCAAATCGCACGCCCATTGACTAACCTTTTGAAAAAGGATGTTGTTTTCAAGATAGAGGCAACCGAGTTGAACGCTATGAGTTACTTAAAAAACGCACTATCGATGGAACCTGTCCTGCGTCTATACTGCCGAGACCCACCGACTGAATTACATACTGACGCGTCCAAGGATGGATTCGGTGCAGTATTAATACAAAAATTTGAAGAGCAGCAGCATCCAGTATTTTATTGGAGCAAAAAGACGTCGTCGAGTGATTCAAAGCGCCACAGCTACGTGCTGGAAGTGAAAGCAGCATATCTTGCGATGCAGAAATTACGCTACTACTTACTAGGTCTTCACTTTAAATTGGTTACAGATTGCGCTGCTCTTACGCAAACAGTAAAGAAGAAAGACGTGCCGCGAGAAGTTGCGCAGTGGATACTGGCCCTACAGGACTTTGATTACGAGATCGAGCATCGTTCAGCCTTAGCCGATATCCACAAGACGTTCTTGCCATAACCTCAGAAGTGTCAGCTCGTTTGAAAGTTGCTCAAGAAAAGGATAGCTACATTAAAGCTATTTCAGAAATAATTAAATCGCAGCCGTATGAAAATTTTAAACTTAAAGGTGGGATCGTGTACAAAGGAGTAAGCGGCAATGACTTGCTGGTCGTACCCAAATCAATGTAAAAGGAGATAATAGCTGACGCACATAGTATGGGTCATTTCGCTATACAGAAAACTATGCACACTCTGCAGCAGCAGTTCTGGATACCCCACATGGAACGCAAAGTAGCTCAGCTGATCAACACTTGTGTCAATTGCATTATTGTCAACAAAAAGTTAGGGAAGCTTGAAGGGTTTTTAAACTGCATTGAAAAAGGGGACAAGCCGCTTCATACCCTTCACATTGATCATTTGGGACCTATGGATTCAACATCGAAAGGATACAAATATATAGTTGCAATAGTAGATGGTTTTTCAAAATTTGTGTGGCTGTTCACCTCAAAGAGCACCGGCAGCGACGAAGTCTTGAAAAAATTGGAGGAATGGTCCAATGTTTTTGGACAGCCGTCACGTATTATAAGTGACAGGGGCGTGGCATTCACCTCAAACAGTTTTGAAGAATACACAAAGGCAAATGGCATTAACCACGTATGGACAACAACAGGAGTTGCTCGTGGCAATGGTCAAATTAAACGTGTAAACAGATGCATATTATCGATAATTAGCAAATTATCAATTGGAGACACGTCAAAGTGGTACAAGTACGTATCCCAAGTACAGAGGGCGATTAACTCGCATGTTCATTGTTCTACAAAAAAGACACCGTTTCAAGTAATGTTTGGAGTAAACATGAGGAATAAGATCAGCGACAACATTATACTCACTTTAGAACAAGAACTAATAACGGACTTTGATGAAGAAAGAGCGGAAATGCGCAAAGAGGTGAAAACACATATACAGCAGGCTCAGAAGAAATACAAAGAAGGATACGATCGTAAACGCAAAAGCGAGTATGGATACAAGGAAGTAGATCTCGTGGCTATCAAACGCACCCAATTCGTTGCAGGCAGAAAACTAGCCAGCAGCTTTCTCGGTCCATATGAAGTTATTAAGGTAAAAAGGAACGGACGATACGACGTACGAAAAGCTGCGCAAGTAGAAGGCCCTACAGTAACCTCAACATGCGAAGAAAATATGAAGTTGTGGAAGTACGCGTCTACAAATGAAGACCTGTGGTCGTCTGGGACAGACGAAAGTGATCAGGATGACCGAATGTAACAATATGTATCGATATGCGATGATCGATGATCATCGCTAAGTGGACAGCGCTGTAAGAGTGAGCGTGGAGTAGTAAAAGAAAGAAGAAAACAGGAAAGTCAGTCGTCGCATTGTAGCTGTAGCATAAAGTTGAATAATTGTCAAGTCCAGAGTATATACGCAAGTTGTACCGTTGTAGTACGTCTGGAGGGCATATTAAAGTTGCTGAGTAGTTGAACCGAGAGTCGTAGTCGCTAAACAAACTTAATTACCAAGCTTATCACCAAACACTTAAATAAGATCAACTATTGTTAACATATTATCAATAAATATCCTACATACATGAAGCTTCATTTCAGTTTTCAAAAATTTTTCAGAATAACACCTCTGTATTTTAAATAATTGAACGTTTTTTAATTGATCAACCCATTGTTAGAATCTTTTAAATAAATCAGCTGGTAATAGGTCATTCCAGTCAATTTTAGCGCGCCAAACGTCTTGCATAAGTATCTTTCCATAAAGCATTAAGGCCGAAACCATACCAAAGGGATCAAAGACAGACATAACCAGACTTAGCAACTGCCTTTTCCTGGGACATTTTATGCCTTCTGCTTATTCCTTGTCAAATCGAATACAAACTGATCACGTTCGCTGTCCCAGTACATTCCCAGTACCTTTCCATTTGTATAGATGCTTCAACCGCACAACTGCTTTCACCGTTTAAGGCCTTCTGGATATAACTGGAGTTCGAAACGAATTCTCGCAGGGTAAATTTTGGCATTTAGTGTACTCTTTTTACTTCTTCGCTTATGTTGAAAGCTTCTTCCTCGTTGGGAAAACTTGCTACGAAGTCATCTACATAATTATACTCGATACCGAAGGTAAAGAGTATATTGGGTTTGTGCAATGTCCGTCATGGTGTCTGTCCGTCTGTCCGTCTGTATGAACGCAACTTTTTTCCACACCCTTCACGCTAGAGACTTCAAACTTTGCAAATGTCTTTATCTATGGCATAGTAAATTAAAGTGTTAAGATTGGAGTTCTACGATAACTAGGGGGCTGGCAAATCGATAAACTCGATAACGCAAAATCGATAGATCCAGCTATTTCGCAAGCCCTTACAGCTAGAACTACCAAATTTGGGGAGAAAATAGCTATTATCAATCTCCAAAAAACTGCATCAAAAATTTTGGAGCCACGCCCACCCATTCCGCCCCCAGCCCCCCGCAGGTCAACACTAAAAATGACCATATATTCTACAGTTTTTGAGCTAGAGCCATCAAATTTGGTGCCAAGATAGGTGTTGACAATCATCAACCAAATTCATAAAAACTTTGGATGCCACGCCCATCTATACTGCCCTATCCGCCCTCAAGCACCCCAACGCTTCGCTAAAAACGGTAGTGCGTGTATCTTCCATAGTGTTTGAGCTAGAGTCACCAAATTTGGTAGGTAGATAACATGTAACGACCCCCAAAAACTGCATCAAAGTTTTGGAGCCCTACTTACCCATTCCGCCCCCAGCCCCCCGCAGCTTAAAAACAGAAATGCTTATTTCTTTTACAGTTTTTGAGTTAGAGCCACCTAATTTTGTGCCAAAATAGGTGATCATAGCCCCAAAAAAAATGCATAAAAACTTTGGATACCACGCCAATCCATACTGCCCAAGCAGCCCCAAACCGCCCCAATGCCTCACTTAAAACGGGAATGCGTGTATTTTCCAAAGCGTTAAGGCTAGAGTCACCAAATTTGGTAGGAAGATAGCTATTAACGATCCTCAAAAAACTGCATGAAAGTTTTTGAGTCACGCCCCCCCCGTTCCCGATCCCCCTGCATTTTGATATCGAAAACGCCTATATTTTCCATATTTTTTGAGCTAGAGCCGCCAAATTAGGTCCCAAGATAGGTGATGTAGAAACCCAAAAAATGTGGATGGCGCCCCTTACCCATACCGCCCCCAGCACCCCTTCCACCATATTCTACTAACTTTGAGCTAGAGGCACCAAATTTGGTATGAGGATAGCAATTAACATCATAAATAGATCTGCAGCAAAACTTTGGACGCCACGTCCCCCCTTACCAGCCCCAAGCCCCCCTTCCACTATATTCTACTAACTTTGAGCTAGAGTCACCAAATTCGGTTTGAGGATAGCTATTGACATCATAAATAGATCTGCAGCAATAGTTTGGATGCCACGCCCATCTTACCAACCCCAGCCCCCCTTCTCCCAAATTTTACTATTTTTGAGCAAGAGTCAGCACATTTGGTATGAGGATAGCAATTGACATCATTCACAGATCTTCAGCTAAAATTTTTATGTCACGCCCCCCCCATACCTTCCCCAGCCTACCATCCACCATATTCTTCTAACTTTGAGCTAGAGTCACCAAATTTGGAAAGAAGATAGCTTTTTGGCATCCCCATCTGCACCAGACAATCTTTGAGGCAGCGTACACCCCTGCCGTATCCACACACCATTGCAATCAGCTCTCTTTTAATCTGTTTTACTACTGGTATCGAGTATACCGCAGTCGGGTGCGTCCGACTGCAACGTGTCTACTTGTTTTTTTCTTGTATGGCTTTAATGACCTGTTCTTGATTTTTATCTGCTTTCAGAGCATTTACATTTTTGACGTATTGGGCACAGCAGGGAGCACAACTTTGTAATGTCATCGACGACGACAATTTTCCCTTCTGGTACAGTATTTGGCATAACGAAGGATTTTGATCCGGTCCTTTCAAAAGCTTCGTGTTGATCGAAATTCCATCGACAACAGCAGCAGCATCAAAGACTTATCTCATTTGTTTTGG
Source organism: Scaptomyza polygonia (assembly GCA_035044585.1). Classification (NCBI taxonomy): domain Eukaryota; kingdom Metazoa; phylum Arthropoda; class Insecta; order Diptera; family Drosophilidae; genus Scaptomyza; species Scaptomyza polygonia. The sequence continues at coordinate 195,576 of JAWNNU010002388.1, forward strand.
TTTGTTGTAAACGCCAAAGTGGGGCAAGTACCAAGTCCTGGGACCAGCTTTCTCAACTTCTTCTTTAGACAATTTCACTGCATACCCCATTTTTACAAAGTCCATTATTGCTGTCTCATACTCTTTTCGTTAATTAGCGTTTCTAATCTATCTTTCTACAGCTACTAACCTCCTCATCGCCATACCATAACTATCTGGCAGCAGTAATTCGTCGTCTTTCCAAAGTAATCCAGTCTCATAAGCGTTAGAACGATCCTTTTCCGATTCTGCTATTGCTAGCAGATGACAATTATAAATCCCAATCAATAGCATTGGATCTACGTTTTTATATCCCTTTATCAGTAAGTTTTTCAGTTTAGGAAATTTCTTTTATATATCCTCAATGTCTATTGACTGAAGTGGCAACTCTATGCTTTGAACTGTGTTGCCCAATAATCGAAGCAATATTTTATTACTATTTTGAGCCCATACTCTTAATTGACATTTCATTGATTTGACTTCAGTAACGCGACTGCCGATCCAACTGAGCGTAAGATTTTCCTTATCTGCTTGCACACCTAACTTCTTTCCTCGTTAATCAAAGTGGCGGATGATCCATCATCCAAGAAAGCAAATGTTTCCAAAATCGTATTGTTGGGTCCCATGACCTCAACAGGCAATACTTTAAATAGCTTCTAAGATGTTCCGCAATGTAGCGCATTTACCAACATCTGGTTTTTCTCAGGATCCTGTTTGATTGTCTCAACTATATCGATATCATTTTCTTTGCTGTCGTTTGGAATATACTTCTGATTGTGTGACCTGTGGTGTGTCTTCTTGCAACCCATTAAATAACACACAGGCTTATTTTTGCATGTAGGCATAGTGTGCCCACGGCGCAGACACCCGAAACATACCTCTACTCTCTTTGCGATTGCCCATCTTTCGTTCACATAAGCTTTCTGGTATTGTTCACACTTATCAAAATAATGATCGCCTTTACAGTTTAGGCAAACAATTGATCTTTCTCTTTTCCTCTCTGTAGTGGGCTTCTTACTTGTCTGATGAACGGCTTTTCGCTTTTGGTTTGCTCGATGATTTGTTGGCGTTGCTCTGGTGGTTACTCTAGCTATAATCCTTGCAATATTTCTAACCCAATAGTTAAAATGTCTTAAATCAGGATATGGCTTAATATCCAGTGCGTACTTTGACCATTGAATACGTTTGCTCATTGGTAGTTTTCCAACCAATTCTTCTATTAGCATCGGATTTTGCATGTGCTGCTCTGCGTTTGCCGACAGCAAAAAGATTACCAAGTTACTTACCTTCTATGCAAATATTATTACTTTTTCAAGACTATTTTCAGGACTGTGAGGGATCTCGTGTATTTTGTTTATTTGACTGTTTATCAAAAGTTCAGGTTATGGAAGATAACTAAATTGTAAATGTTCCATGATATGGTTGACATTATTTCGATTTATTAGTAATCCTTCAACATCTTCTCTTCCTGCTCCCCTAAGACTCTGTTTCAGTCTTAATAAACTCGGGTTTATATTTGTATCATTCGCTACACCAAAATTATTTGTACTATAAAATACACTTAGTTGTGAAGCACCCAAACCTCTTACATTATTTGTTAAAGCTCCATCTCCATCTCCATAGACATCTCTTGTGCCTCTCACGTTGCCAGCATTCAATGTGGTGTAATACGCCAAGCTATCTGCATGCGTGCCACTTAGTGAGGCAGCTGGATAGGATGCACAGCCCCGTGCATCGCAAAATCTTACTGCAGCGTTGTAAGCTGCGTCGTAAGCCATTGTGCAACCCTGTGTGGCCGCTGAGCTGGATGCACAGCCTCGTGCATCGCCAAATCTTACCGCTGCGCTGTTAGCTGCGCCGTAAGCCATTGTGCCACCCTGTGTGGCAACTGAATTGGATGCACAGCCTCGTGCATCTCCAGAAATGCTCGCAGTATTGATCGCTGCACCAGAAACCATTGTGCCACCCTGTCTGGCAACTGAATTGGATGCACAGCCTCGTGCATCTCCAGAAGTGTTCGCAGCATTGATCGATGCACCATAAACCATTGTGCCACCTGAATTGGATGGACAGCCTCGTGCATCTCCAGCAGTGACCGCGAACTTAAATTCCGCATCTTGAAGATTTTTTGACCTGAGCATAGCCAACTCCTGTTTCGCTATGGCTAACAGCGCCATTAGACTATGTATTGTCGCACTTTATCTTCTTTCACATCTAGCACAGTTTCATACATGTCACAATTTGTTCTTCTCTGATTCCTCCAGCTTTTCGCCTCTTGCTTTTTGCGTTTCTTGCTACGCGTGATCATTATACTCGATACCGAAGGTAAAGAGTATATTGGGTTTGTGCAATGTCCGTCATGGTGTCTGTCCGTCTGTCCTTCTGACCGTCTGTCCGTCTGTATGAACGCAACTTTTTTCCACACCCTTCAAGCTAGAGACTTCAAACTTTGCAAATGTCTTTATCTATGGCATAGTAAATTAAAGTGTTAAGTGTTAGAAGGCTGGCAAATCGATAAGCTCGATAACGCAAAATCGATAGATCCAGCTATTTCGCAAGCCCTTACAGCTAGAACTACCAAACTTGGGGAGAAAATAGCTACTATCCATCCCCAAAAACTGCATCAAAAATTTTGGAGCCACGCCCACCCATTCCACCCCCAGCCCCCCGCAGTTTAACACTAAAAATTACCATATCTTCTACAGTTTTTGAGCTAGAGCCATCAAATTTGGTGCCAAGATTGGTGTTGACGATCCGCAACCAAATTCATAAAAATCATTTGGATGCCACGCCCATCTATACTGCCCTATCCGCTCTCAAGCACCCCAACGCTTCGCTAAAAACGGTAGTGCGTGTATCTTCCATAGTGTTTGAGCTAGAGTCACCAAATTTGGTAGTTTATACTACCCTTCTAACTTGGACTGTATCAAACAGATTGAGGAAAATCTCTAAAATTTGTATTTAACATGCAGCACGCTGCATTTCTTTGCATGTATTCAAGTTGAATAATTCAATTTTTTTGTTAACAGTAAAACGTTGCAACTGGATACCAATACGGTATAAGGTTTTATATAAGGTTTGTTAATGGGGAGGAATGTGGTGCAGGTCGTTGTTGACTGCATAATGCTCGTAGCGTTGAAAGTACAGTTGCAAGATGATGATGATCTGAGCTCAAACCAGCAATCTGTTAAATAGAAAAACTTTGAGAATAATTATGCGCATACTAAAGAAGTTTACTGAAGCTAATTGAATTGGAGCATTGCAATAGTTTTAGGCTTTGACATAACCAACGTTATAAAAATATTAAAATTAAACTGGCTTAATCAATACCGTGATCGGATATTTATCCGGAACTATCACTTCTTTAAGAAAATATAACTTATCCCATACATATTATCTTAATTCAATTAATCACTATTAGTCTTGTCAAAGTGCAAAAACTATAAATCAAAAGAAAACAAGTAAGAAGGCTCTAGTCGGGATAGCCCGACCAGAAGATACCCTGAACCCAGTTGCAGTCCTTGCATCCTAAAAGTATGCTTCAAATAATTATCACTTTAAACAAAACTCATAACTGACTTAACTTTACGATATCTCTGGTGTTTCTTAACCGATTTGGAAATTTTGAGAAAAGTTCTATCGTTACCTATTACACCAACCCCCATTTTTACATTTTCCAAATTCGATAGTTTTTTTTATCGATTCCATGTGTATATCGAAAACCAGAGTAGTTATCGATAATTTGAACAAACTTGTTCTGCTGATGGTATAGGAGAACTTATATTCAAAATCTGAAGTCTTTAGCTCTTGAAGTCTCTGAGATCTACGCGTTCATACAGACGGACAGACGGACAGACGGACAGACAGTCAGACGGACAGACGGACGGACAGACAGACGGACAGACGGACGGACAGACGGACATGGCCATATCGACTCGGCTATTGATACTGATCAAGAATATATATACTTTATGGGGTCGGAGATGCTTCCTTCTGCCTGTTACATACTTTTGCGCAAAACCATTATACCCTGATTTACCCATTTTATGGGTTCAGGGTATAAGCAGCAACATTATCACTAAATAGTAATTCCAAAACTGTGCTGTTGCTGCACTGGTGTTGCGCTGTTATATTGCTGCAGCTGCGCTGTTGCTCCGCTGTAGTTGCGCGGTTACTGCGCTGTTTTTTCGCTGCAGCTCTGTTGCCTCGCTGTAGCCGCTCTGCCGAAGATGATGACACTGTGGTTTCTCTTTCTTAAGGGCTGTTTAAGAACGGCACGCGTTTGCTAAGCATCTTGCCTCAGACTCGTCTGCTATCCCTTCTAACGTTTCTCGTGCGCCTTGCCAGCATCCAAGTACAGCCCTGTCAGGCGTGGAGCGTGTTATTTGCTCACACACAGCCCAAGCTATCCTGACATTAAGCGGTCGCCTTGCCAGCGCCGGTGGTTAAAATTGGCACTCTATCAGTTGGCTTTCACTGCTTTTTACTTTTGTTAGGCCAATAAATAAAACTTGTCTGCACTTTGTGAGGTTAAAATTTAACTTCTACTGCCGTCGTTCGGCACATTCAACTCGTTTGACTTTTCATCGGGAAGTGTTCTCCACGCTTGCCTAAAAATTGCTATCACCCACGCTTCGAATAAAAGCTCTTACGGGATCATTCTCAAGCTTTTCCATGTGATTCTGCCACTTCGCTTAGTTAGCTTTTACATAGTTGAAGGATGCCACTATGGTAAATTAACATCGCCACGATCAGCTGTTGAATACTTACTCAAATAACTTAAACAAATATATCAACAAGGCAGGCGTTACAGTATCGTTTTAGCGGGGCGACAGAATGGTGTCGTTGTCGCCAAGTGTGGCTCCGTAGTGGCACAAAGCATAAGTGTGTGGCACAGGACAGAATTATTTTAAACTTCGCTGCGCTACGAAAGCTCGTGGTAAAGAAGTATGTTAATCGGCGAAACAATGTTAATAATGGTATAAGAATCAGTAGTGCACCGCCTGTTATCCATCCTGTTGCCTCAACTTCGACGACAAAAAACTAATAAAAGTAGTTAGCTTGGCCTATCAAAATGTTCGAGGTCTCAACACTAAAATTTCTTTCTGTTATGTAAACAGCTTGTCTTTTGATTCACAGATAGTTGCATTCACAGAAACCTGGTTAAAACCTAATATATCTGATTATTTCGTTTTGCCTAATAAGTATAACTTGTACAGATGCGATCGCACCACCCACAAGGGGGGCGGTGTTCTCATAGCTGTTGACTCTTGTAGTTCCTCTTGAACAGATTCATTCCCATGATCATCCGGGTATAGAGTTTCTTTGTGTTAAAATATTATGTAGCGGCCGCTCATTGTATATTACCACTAAGCAGAAAATAATATAGAGCATTTATTCAGTACAGCGAAGTTTATCATTCAGGCAGACAAAAGAGCGAAAAGAGCGCTCTCTCGCCTCAAATTTTTGCCGACAAAGTGTGCAGCGCAGAAACTGCAAGTCATTCCTTTGCATGCTTTGCTTGCGAACGTTGAGCAACAGCAGACTCGAGCCGCTGGATCAAATCGTTGTGCATATGTATGCGTTCATATGTGAGCGAGCTCGCAGCCAGTGTGAGCTGTTTGTGGATAGAGAGGCCGCGCGGGGGGTAGGCAACCAACCAACCAACCAACCAACGGGCATAATGCATTAGTATGTGAATACATGTGAGTCTGGTTTGGTTGGGCTACCTGCTTTGTGCTTTGCCTAGATTTTTTATATTTTTCTCTATGCCTTACATTTGCATGTGTGTGCTCATGTATGTATATCTAGCTCGTTTGTATGAGTGGTTATTGTTCTGGCATTAACTGACCTGTCGCACTTTTAGGATTTTGGCAATTATAAACAGGTTGAGAAACATAAAGAAGTGCAATGTTAACAATATGTGTATATTTATTATTAATTGCTATATTTATTACTATTTATTACAGGTTTCTTATAAATATTGAAATAACTTAGAACTAATAAAACATCTACAAACATAATTACATTTAATCCGCAAATTTATTAAAAACACAATGACACATTATAACCGATCTGATGATTGCATATAAATGTTATAAATTTATAATCGAATCAAATCAAAGCAATCCATGCAAGATAAAGTATTTATCACAAGCAGCAACACAATGTCTCGCCACCCAAAATTCTATCAACTCATATTTCTTTGCCCACAAACAGCAAGTTTATACATATGTGTATACGCCTGTGTATACGCCGCGCATCGCTGCCAAAATGCAACAAAAAGAACAACAACCAAAAGTACTTTTTACTAGTTTTTGATGCTTTTCGGCAACGCTGTAGGCGCGGTCTGTATTCTTGTTATTTTCACAAAATTGTAAATCGGCAGTTCCTGAGTTTTGCTTCAATATGCTTATTAAAGTCAACGTTGGAAGGGTAGTATAAACTTAATATTAACCTTGTGCAATTGAATCGCAAAACTTTAAATTCTTTAATATTATTTCAATTCTACATGTTTATTCTAGCATTGTTCATTGTTTATATTCTAGAATAAACAATATATATTTGTCGCAGAATGGGCTTATTTGCCCATTGTACGTACGTCTTACGCGCGGCACAATTCTGTATGTGCAATTGTAGGCACAACAGCAGAGAGACAGAGAGGGACTCTATGCACGACAGTAGAGAGACAGAGAGGGACTCTGCTGTCAAGTAAGGTCTGACCGTATGGCGCTGACTGAATTAGAGAAACGGAGATGGCAATAGTGTAGATGGAATAGTGAAATAGTGAGGCCCCGTTTCGCGAGTGAGTCGAGTCAGTCTAGTGTGCGCTTGACGACGAGCAGAACTTGCTAGTGCAATAGATTATATTCGAGCAAACAGAGACGCAGTAAATAAAACTATGGATGAAAATATCTCTCCGTTATCAGAAGTGGGATCAGTGCCAACTCTTGCATTCTCTGGCGTGTTATTTTGGATATACAGAATCGCAATTTCATGGAAATGTGCAAAGTTAGCTTCTGCGCGTGCGAAAAATCATGTGGTTTTACCAAAATTTAACCCTGAAGCGACTGATGCGAATGCAACTCAATGGTGTGCAACGGCAAGCATAATTATGGATGAGCAGCCGGTTAATGGAAGCGCGCTTATTGTGTTGTTGAGCAGTTCTATGCAGGGCAGTGCATCAACGTGGCTGGCACAAATCTGTTATCCTGGCATCAATTGGGAACAGTTCAAAGAATTCAAGGAAACTACAGCAGCTACATTCTTGAACCTGCTGCAAAGTCGTCCAGAGTCCAACGAGTGCCTCGCACTTTACGCAAGCCGCATGGTTACGTCTCTAACCTCAAAATGGCGAAACATAGGTCCAGAGGAGATAGCTGTGTCTACTGTGCTTGCGCAGATGGCAAATTTCGATAGTCGTTTGCAGCGCACGCTGTTTTCTTCCAATGTACAAACAAGAAGCCAATACGTTTTCCCTTGCCACTTATTAATGACCAAATCGACTCACGGATGCAAAGTATTCTACGTGTTTAGATATGGCTAGCGGGTACCATCAGATTCCCATTTACCCTGATTCTATTGAATGTACTGCGTTTGTGACACCTGAAAGGCAATACGAGTATTTGGCAATGCTCCGTCCGTTTTCCAGCGGACCGTTTTAAACGCTTTGGGAAACCTAGCACATTCCTACGTAATAGTGTACATGGATGATATCATGGTTATATCACCAACCATAGAATTGGGTCTTGAGAGATTAAAGGTTGTGTAAGATGTGCATTGACTGTGGCAGGATTCTCATTCAATATTGCTAAATGCGGGTTTTTTTAAAACTACTGTACAGTATCTGGGGTATGAGGTGCGAGCTGGAGAGGTGAGACCAAATCCGCGAAAAATTCTTGCGCTAAGTTCTTTGGCACCGCCACCAAAAATTAGTAGTGTGAGACAATTTATTGAATTGGCGTCTTATTTCCGTAAATTTGTGCCTCAGTTCTCTCAGATTATGGGTCCGATATATTCACTAACTTCGAGCAAAAAAGTTTTCAGTTGGAATGATGAATTGGAAGCAATAAGAAAGAAAATCATTGCTATTCTCACAAATAAGCCAGGGCTTACAATATTTGATCCACAGTATCCGATAGAACTGCACACAGATGCAAGTTCTCATGGCTATGTTAATGCATCGGATCAATAGCAATCCTCACGTAGTGGAATATTTTAGTAAAACAACTTCATCTGCTGAGTCCAGATACCATTCTTATGAATTGGAAACATTGGCAGTAGTTGCGTCTGTTAAGCATTTTCGCCATTATTTGCTTGGTCGTGAGTTTATTGTGTATACCGATTGCATTTCTCTCAAAGCATCGCGAACAAAGATGGACCTAACACCAAGGGTACACCGCTGGTGGGCATATTTACAGTCTTTTGATTTCAAGATAGAATATAGAGAAAGAAAGCGTATGGCGCACGAAGACTTTTTGTCAAGAAATCATGTACAAGAGGCGATTGAAAATCAAATGTGTAAAGTACCCGAAAAGCGTGTAAATTTGGCTGAAATCTCCAGTGATTGACTTGCCACTGAACAACGAAAGGATTCTGAAATTACTGACATACAAATAAAACAAAATGTTTGCCGGTAATTCCAAGAAGTTTTAGATGGGCTATTATAAATCCCGTACACGAAGCAGTTATGCACCTCGGATGGAAAAAAACATTGGATAAGGTTTATAGTTACTATTGGTTCGAAAATATGTCAAAATAAGTGCGTCGATTTGTTGACAATTGCATTACATGTAAAGTATCTAAGTCACCCGGGGGAAAAGTGCAAGTAGAGCTGCATTCAATAGAAAATAGATATTCCGTGGCATACCATACATATTGACATAACTGGTAAAATGAGCGGAAAAAAGGACGTGAAGGAATATGTCATTGTTCTAATAGATGCTTTTACGAATTTTGTGTATTTTTTATCACTCCTTGAATATAGATACTGAAAGCTGTATAAAGGCTGTAAAATCGGTTGTCTATATTTGGTTTACCCACGCGAATAATAGCGGATCAAGGTCGCTGTTTTACAAGTTCAGGTTTCCGAGAGTTCTGTTCTTCTCAAAAGATTAATTTGCATATAATTGCAATTGGGGCGAGTAGGGCCAACGGTTGATGCGTCTGATGTTCAAGATTAAACAAAACAAAAAGAGAGACGCAAGACATGCGTCAGAGTTTAACAGACCGGATCATAACAGACTGCACTTGTTATGGCAGGGGTCAGTATTGTGAGATCTGTATGATAACAGACTGCACTTGTTATGGCGGGTGTCGTAATTTTGAGAGACTGCACCATAACAGACTGCACTTGTTATGGCGGGTGTCGTAATTTTGAGAGACTGCACCATAACAGAATGAACTTGTTATGGCGGGGGTCAATATGATAATGTAAAAAAAAAGGAATCACGTCCCTATTTAATTTTGATTTGATTTTATAGTTTTATAAAAAGACAAATTGTGTAAAAGGAACTACACCGTTAATAGATTACTAAGTTATACAAATTGTAATGAAAAGAATGAAATGAATGAAAAAAAAGAACAGCATGTTAAATTGAATAGCATAAAATATTATTATGAAAAATGGTAAATTACCTGCTAAATGGTTTTAATATTTTGTATGCTGATGTTTCAAATGATAATATTGTCAACACACAGAGACGTGTGATTATTTGCCCATTGTACGCAGTAAATAAAACTATGGATGAAAATATCTCTCCGTTATATATTTAAATAAAAAACATAAGATTTTGTCTTCCAAGGCAATCAAATATCAGTTTTGCTATTGCTGCTCATTCATACTCTTCTCAATATTTACCCTATGACACTTTCCAACAACCCTTGCCATACAGTTACTCAAAGTTGCGAACAAATTTCGAAAGTGTATTCAGTAGTGCATTGGTACATATGTTAAAGGAAAAATATCAAACATAACAAAAACCTCAGCAAGCAGGCCCAGCAAGAAATATATGTATCAATCGCACTTGCATGCAATATGTACCAACAACTTTTTACTGTTCTTGCTGTCCGCTGACCCGCCGCCTCTTCTTTAATCGACGGGCCGCTGAACGCAAAGGGAAACTGAACAAAACAACAACGCGCTGGCTTGTCGTTGCTGAGACGCACAAGCTGCACACATAAAAAATACCCCTTGAACCAATATTCAATAATTGTCAATGAAAAATCTAATATATGATTTAAATATATATAGTGACATATTCAGTTCTTGCAGAACTCTCATGTCAACCTCCACTCCACATATAACAACATAGAAAACACAAACAATGCACAAGCATTGTTCTAAAGAAAAAACACTTATGTATAAATTAAAGCACACGCACATGTCATATTCTAAGCAATAAATACCAGGCGAACAAAACTAATAACATAAAACTATGCACCCGAAAAAGGGCAATCCATTAAAATCAATCACACCACTTGATCACGCCACTTCTGAAATAGCGGACCAAAGTCCAAATGTAATTTGATCCTTGTATGAAGCCCAGTCCACGACTTCCCAAAACTTTCCACGCTAAACTGCTGAGCATTCATAAATTCAAACAAAGGGAACGTCGCCATACGAGCTTTCATCAACGATCAAAACGCTAGCATAAGAGAGTTAGAATTTACACATCAAACTGTAAAGACGCGTTTAAAGAGACGAATAAAGACCCTTGGTTTTTTTTTTGTATTTAAATGACTTCAAACTTCTAATTGGCGCAGCCGGTAGGATACGCTTTTGAAATCGTGGAAAAGTCTTTGTAACAAAGGATCAAAAGATCCTTAACTTGTTCAAGAGTCGCGACTAATCGAAAGTGATATCCGCATAAGGACCTCGTGAATCCTTAAAATTTTTTTTTATACTTTTTTATTTTTTCAAATTATTATTTAAATCTACGAAAACGTTTTTTCGGCAAAAACAAAATATTACTGCGTAAACATTTTACAACAAAAGCAACAAACTTTTAAAAATTATAATAAAGTGCAACAAACAAACAAAATAAAGTCAAACAAAATGGCATTGCGAACCTTATCCGAAAGCAACTTAAGCCAAGCGCTAAACCAAATAAGACAAATACCAAGCTTTGGAGGAGAAGTAGAAGATCTAAGCGCCTTCATCAGCAGAATCGAATTTATTATCAAACTATACCCAACCGATGACAACAGACAGCAAAACGTGCTATTCAGTGCAGTGGAAATGCAGTTACATGGAGATGCACAAAGGACATCATTAAGACACATGGCTTCAGACTGGAACACCCTAAGAAATATCCTGATCAACACCTACAAGACGCAGACACCTTACGAAGAACTACTCAGGAAGTTATATTACACCAATTACGGAGGAAGTATCCGTAAGTTTATCGAGGAATTAGAAAATAAGTCCTTTGTTATTGTAAATAAACTAATACTAGAAGGCGATCAGGCCAATACATTATTATACACAAACGCAATGAACAACACAATAAAGGACGTGATCAGTAAGAAGTTACCAGACAGATTGTATATGCAGTTAGCTAGATATGACATAACGACAATAGATAAACTAAAACAAGTAGCTCAAAAAGAAGGAGTTTATGAAGATTATGTATCTGAGAGAACCAAGAACAATAATAATACTACATTTCCTAAAGGTAACAAAACCAATTACAACCCTAGACATCAAAATTATAACAATAACTCGAGCTATAGAAACCAACAGAATTTCAGTACAAATTTCCAAAACAATAGAAACCAACAAAGTTTCAACGCAAATTTCCAAGGTTATAGGAACCAAAATCAAAATCAAAATAGAGCAGCATATGACCCACCACTATTCAGGGAATTTCAACAAAAATTATATCAAGGTAGAACCGAAAATCCAATCAACTACCCGCAAAATCAAAATAGAACTAATGCACCAAATCCACCAGTTACAAGAGCTCGCCAAGGTTATAGCGAGCAATCAAAAATGGATACGTCCGAAAATTTTCATCAAACAGCCTCGGAATAGAAAATAAAACACCGTACATAATAATAATTATGAATGATATTCCCCTAAAATGCTTAGTAGACACGGGATCATCAATAAATTTAATGAGCAAAAATTTCCTAAACTATAAAACATCAAAAGAAAATATAATATGCTACACCATAAGTGGAAAAGTAACTTTAACTAACAGTATATCATTGGCACCCAGTAGACTTTGTCCGACCGATCAAAAATTTTATATCCATGAATTGTCAAAGAAATTTGATATTCTATTAGGCCGAACGTTCCTAACAGATTGTAAAGCTAAGATCGACTACGAGGAAGAGTTTATAAAACTTGGGGATTTTCAATTCCTATTCAAGTATGGTATCAAAGAAGATAGTAAAAAAGAAACAGATTTAGATGAAACATCAGAAGAATGGTTAAACGAAAACTTAGAAGAATGTTTAGATCCACCATTAACAAGAGATTTACACGTAGCATATGCATTAGAGAATGAATTACTAGAAAGCAATCAGTTCAGATTAGAACATCTCAACACAGAAGAAAAAAAGGAATTAACTAAAGTTTTATTTGAATACGGAGATATTCAGTATAAAGAAGGCGACAATTTGACTTTCACTAATACTATAAAACACACAATCACAACGAAACATGAAGACCCAATTTACAAAAGACCATATAGATACCCACAGAGCTTCGACGAAGAAGTAGAAAAACAAGTAAAAGAAATGATGAAACAAGGTATTAATCTTGAATCAAGTTCACCTTATTGTTCACCTATATGGATAGTTCCAAAGAAGAGTGACGCCTCAGGCAAAAAGAAATATCGCATAGTCGTAGATTATCGCAGTCTCAACGAAGTTACTATTAGCGACAAATACCCAATACCTGTAATGGATGAAATATTAGACAAGTTAGGAAGATGTCAATACTTCACAACCATCGATTTAGCAAAAGGATTTCATCAAATCCAAATGGACGAAAGGTCCATACCAAAAACTGCTTTCTCAACAAAAAACGGCCATTTCGAATATACACGTATGCCATTCGGATTAAAGAATGCACCAGCAACATTTCAACGTTGTATGAACAACCTTTTAGGAGATCTAGCCTACAAAAATTGTTTAAAAAAAATTGTTAAAAAAAGGAGCAAAAATAAACATTAATGATGAAGAATACAAAGAAGCAGTCGAAAAATTGAAACTACTAATTATATCCGATCCAATATTAACTTATCCCGACTTCAAAAAGAAATTTTCATTAACGACAGACGCAAGCAACTATGCACTAGGAGCAGTACTGTCGCAAGACCACAAACCAATATGTTTCGCAAGTAGGACATTAAATGAACACGAAATTAATTATTCCGCAATAGAAAAGGAACTCTTAGGCCACCAAAAACTTTAGATCATATCTTTTTGGTAGAAAATTCGAAATTCTAAGCGACCATAAACCTTTAGTTTGGCTAGACAATATAAAAGACCCTAATATGAAATTACAAAGATGGAAAATCAGACTAAACGAATTTGATTATGAAATAAAATATTTACCAGGAAAAGAGAATTACGTAGCAGATGCACTTTCGAGAATGAAACAAGAAGAAAATTTCATGGGAGACACACAAGATAGCGTTGCCGCCACAATACATAGCGCAAACGAAGATAATCAAAATTATATACAAATTACAGAAAGACCTTTGAACAACTACAATCACCAAATTGAATTTATTAAAAGCAATACTGACGATATCAAGACAATAAATTATTTTCACAAAACAAAAATTATAATAAACTACACAGAAATGACAACAGAAAGAGCAAAAGAAATAATAAAAGAATATTTATGTGCGAAAAATAGCGTAATATATTTCTCACATAATGGCGACTACGAAATATTCCAAAAAGCTTATATAGAAATAATCAACATAAATAACCCCATCAGAACAATAAGAGCAACAACAAAATTAATAGACATCCAAAATTATTCAGAATTTAAAGAAATTATAATGAAAAACCATAAAAAACTACTACACCCAGGGATAGAAAAAACAATAGTTATGTTCAAGACAAAATATTACTACCCAGATTACCAGAAACTAATTCAAAATATTATAAATGATTGCGAAGTTTGCAATATATCTAAAACAGAACACAGAGATACAAAATTCACTTTCGAAATTACACCAGAAATTTACAACCCAAGAGAAAAATATGTAATAGATTTTTACATGATAGATAATAAACAGTTCTTGTCTTGTATAGACGTATATTCAAAATACGCTACATTAATCGAAGTAAATGGCAGAGACTGGCTAGAAGCAAAAAGAGCTATCCTAAAAATATTTAATGATATGGGAAAACCAATAGAAATAAAGGCAGATAAAGACTCAGCATTTATGTGCGCAGCTTTGAAAATATGGTTAGAATCAGAAGACGTCAAAATAGAAATAACAACAAGTAAAAACGGAATTTCAGATGTAGAAAGATTTCACAAAACAATAAATGAAAACCTAAGAATTATAAATACCGACAACGACCAAGAAAACAAATTGACAAAATTCGAAACAATCCTTTACACATACAACCACAAGATAATACACAACACCACAGGTAGAACACCCGCAGATATATTCATTTACGCAGGAACACCAACCCATGACGTTCAAACAAAGAAAATTGACAAAATTAATAAACTTAATGAGAAAAGGAAAACATTCGAAATAAATACAAAATACAGGGAAATGCCTTTAGTAAAGTCAAAAGTAACTAACCTATTTAGGAAAACAGGCAATATTAAAAAAATAGATGAAAAACACTTTGAAGAAACTAACAGAGGGAGAAAAATCATACATTACCAAATTAAATTCAAAAAACAGAAAATAACTAACACAAGTAAATACAACAATTCCAGGTCAACTGCTGAAGCTGCAAATGATATACTTGTTCCAATTAATAATTTTATCCACAATAATAATAAATTGTAACACTCAATCCATCGAAATTAATCAGATCAAAGCTCAAAACGGATACCTAATTTTTAAAACCGGTCTAATAAGCATCACATCAGAGTATGAATATCATTGTTTAACAATTAACTTAACAAAAACAGATGAAACACTTAATAATATATTACAGCAAGCCGAACCTTTCAAATTTTCACCACAAATAGAATATTTAATAGAAAAACTTGACAGAGAAATGAATGGAATCAAAATAGTTAGAAGAAACAAAAGAGGTTTAATAAACATAGTAGGAACAGCATATAAATACTTATTCGGAACTTTAAATGATGAAGACAAAACTGAACTTGAAAATAAAATAAATAACTTAGAAGAAAACAGCATACAAATTAACGAATTAAACAAAATTATAGAAGCTGTTAATCACGGGATAAAAATAATAGACACTATGTTAGAAGATTCACAACAAGATAAAAAGATAAATTTAATACTTTTCAATTTACAACAATTCACCGAATACATTGAAGATATAGAAATGGGTATGCAACTCACAAGATTAGGAATTTTCAATCCAAAATTACTCAAACATGATCGTTTAAGAAATGTAGATTCAGAACATATATTGAACATAAAAACTTCAACTTGGTTAAAATCAGATACAAATGAAATCCTTCTCATTTCTCACATTCCAAAAACACTAATTCAAAAATCGTTATATACAATTATCCCATACCCAGACGAGAATAGAAACATATTGACCGAAGTTATAAAAACCAAATATTACATCAACAATGACAAAACATATTCAGTAGACGAGAAATTAAAGCCAAATAAATGTATAGAAGGCATTATAAAACAAAAACATACAGAATGTAAATTTACAAAAACACATAAAAATTATGAAATAAATTTTGTAGAACCAAATGTTATAATAACATGGAATTTACCAAAAACAACACTTAATCAAAATTGTATTAATCAAAAAATAGAAATAAGTGGAAATAATATTATTAAGGCAATTAATTGTTCAATTCTATTAGAAGATATATCTATAACAAATGTACTTTCCGACATCACACAAACAGTTTACATAAGTAACAACATTACAAAAATCGAACCAATATCTTTCATACACACAAGACAAATCATAAAAGAACAAATTAAGATACACAATTACATGTTAATAATTGTCCTAACTATACTCGCAATATTGTTAATCGCGATAACTATATACTTAATTTATAATTTTAAAAATATTCCACAACGTATGATTATAAAATATAAGAAAAACGAAGAAACAGAAATGCCAAGTGAACAAGAAAATAAAATCATAATTGATACAGAAACTAAAATGTACCCAAACATAACAGCTTGAGGACAAGCAAATTTTTAGGGGATGGGGAAATGACATATTCAGTTCTTGCAGAACTCTCATGTCAACCTCCACTCCACATATAACAACATAGAAAACACAAACAATGCACAAGCATTGTTCTAAAGAAAAAACACTTATGTATAAATTTAAGCACACGCACATGTCATATTCTAAGCAATAAATACCAGGCGAACAAAACTAATAACATAAAACTATGCACCCGAAAAAGGGCAATCCATTAAAATCAATCACACCACTTGATCACGCCACTTCTGAAATAGCGGACCAAAGTCCAAATGTAATTTGATCCTTGTATGAAGCCCAGTCCACGACTTCCCAAAACTTTCCACGCTAAACTGCTGAGCATTCATAAATTCAAACAAAGGGAACGTCGCCATACGAGCTTTCATCAACGATCAAAACGCTAGCATAAGAGAGTTAGAATTTACACATCAAACTGTAAAGACGCGTTTAAAGAGACGAATAAAGACCTTTGGTTTTTTTTTGTATTTAAATGACTTCAAACTTCTAATTATATATTGTTATGCTAGAATATAAACAATAAACAATGCTAGAATAAACACGTAGAATTGAAATAATATTAAAAAATTTCAAGTTTTGCTATTCAATTGCACAAGGTTAATATTAAGTTTATACTACCCTTCCAAAACTCAGGAACTGCCGATTTACAATTTTGTGAAAATAACAAGAATACAGACCGCGCCTACAGCGTTGCCGAAAAGCATCAAAAACTAGTAAAAAGTACTTTTGGTTGTTGTTCTTTTTGTTGCATTTTGGCAGCGATGCGCGGCGTATACACAGGCGTATACACATATGTATAAACTTGCTGTTTGTGGGCAAAGAAATATGAGTTGATAGAATTTTGGGTGGCGAGACATTGTGTTGCTGCTTGTGAGAAATACTTTATCTTGCATGGATTGCTTTGATTTGATTCGATTATAAATTTATAACATTTATATGCAATCATCAGATCGGTTATAATGTGTCATTGTGTTTTTAATAAATTTGCGGATTAAATGTAATTATGTTTGTAGATGTTTTATTAGTTCTAAGTTATTTCAATAGTTATAAGAAACCTGTAATAAATAGTAATAAATATAGCAATTAATAATAAATATACACATATTGTTAACATTGCACTTCTTTATGTTTCTCAACCTGTTTATAATTGCCAAAATCCTAAAAGTGCGACAGGTCAGTTAATGCCAGAACAATAACCACTCATACAAACGAGCTAGATATACATACATGAGCACACACATGCAAATGTAAGGCATAGAGAAAAATATAAAAAATCTAGGCAAAGCACAAAGCAGGTAGCCCAACCAAACCAGACTCACATGTATTCACATACTAATGCATTATGCCCGTTGGTTGGTTGGTTGGTTGGTTGCCTACCCCCCGCGCGGCCTCTCTATCCACAAACAGCTCACACTGGCTGCGAGCTCGCTCACATATGAACGCATACATATGCACAACGATTTGATCCAGCGGCTCGAGTCTGCTGTTGCTCAACGTTCGCAAGCAAAGCAGGCAAAGGAATGACTTGCAGTTTCTGCGCTGCACACTTTGTCGGCAAAAAATTTGAGGCGAGAGAGCGCTCTTTTCGCTCTTTTGTCTGCCTGAATGATAAACTTCGCCGTACTGAATAAATGCTCTATATTATTTTCTGCTTAGAGGTAATATACAATGAGCGGCCGCTACATAATATTTTAACACAAAGAAACTCTATACCCGGATGATCATGGGAAAATTTACAATTGCTCCCGTTTTGGAAAGCTGTCTCTTTGCATTAATTGCCTACGCAAAGGGCATCGAATGAAAGAGTGCAGTTCGACCTACTGCAACCATTGTAAGGCAAAGCATCATACGATTCTTCATTTTGAGACTCAGATTGAGGGCTCTCAGATTACATCTGCTCCGCATGCGCCTGTTGCAAGCTCTTCACCGACACTGGTAGCCCAAAATCTCAGTCAAGACATTGTGCTACTGGCAACTGCGGTCATCAGCGTTAGGAGTCGCACTGGTGTTCTTGTTCCGTGCCGTGCTCTACTCGATTCTGGGTCGCAGGTGCACATTATTACATCCCGTTTAGCTCAATACCTCCAGCTGCGTAAGCATCGGTCGCCTACTCTGATTTCGGGATTGGGGGAGTCTAGTGTTTACTCAGAGGGCTATGCAGCTGATATAAATCTTAAATCGCGAACATCTGACTACGCTGCTAGCATCTCAGTTTTAGTAGCTCCGTCTATTACTGGACATCAGCCGAGCTATGATGTTAGCACAGATCGTTGGAACATACCCTCAAACATTCGCTTAGCTGATCCAGAGGTCTTTAAGCCGCAACAAATCTATCTTCTTGTTGGAGCTTGTTTTTTTTTTTTAATTGTTATGCGTTGGTCAAATTAAACTCGCTTCTGGCTTACCTATTCTCCAAAAAACTCAGTTGGGCTGGAAAGTAACAGGAGGAGCGTCGTCGACAAGCCCTGCCGCATTGATGGCCACTCGCTCGATTTCAACGCCAATTACTAGCGCTGATCATAAGCTTGATGAAATCGTACGTCGTTTTTGGGAGTTAGAATCCTGTTCTAGCGTAGTCAATGAATCTACCAAGGAGGAACTTGTTTGTGACGCCCATTTTAAACAAACCTTTCCTCGTTTAGGCACTGGCGAATATTCGGTTCGCCTTCCAGTGAAACACCCTGTGGATCTCATATCAGCAAGCTTATCGTCGTTTTTGTAATCTGGAACGCAAATTGGAGCGTCATCCTGAGTTGAAGTCTCAGTATTCGGCGTTCATCAAAGAGTATGTGGACCCTAATCACATGTCTATTGTTGAGTCGCACATGCTAAGTCGCTGCAAGTATTATCTACCTAATCATTGCGTGCTGAAGGAGGACAGCTCAACCACCAAGCTTAGAGTTGTGTTTGACGGTTCAGCTGTGTCTTCTTCTGGACATTCGCTAAATGAAATCCAGATGACAGGCCCAACAATACAACGCAAGCTTTTCAGCACTCTGTTGCAGTTCAGGACATTTCCAGTAGCCCTGACTGGGCAAAATGTATAGGTGCGTTAGGATGGCCGAATCAGATTCGTACTTGCAACGCATCCTTTGGCGTGATGCGCCTCATCAGAAACTTCAAGTTTTCAAGCTCGATACAGTTACATATGGCACAAAACCAGCTTCGTTTCTGGCGGTTCGGTCCATGCAGCAGTTGGCCTTTGATGAAAAAATATCGTTTCCTGTTGGATCCAAAGTCGTTTTGAGCGACTTCTACAAATATTAGAGTTATCGGCTGCAGCACTTCTATCGCATCTTATTCGAGAGGAATTTACTACCGGAATGGAATGGCGCTACGTACCAACGGCATGCAATCCAGCAGACATTCTTTCTAGAGGAGCTCTCCCAACCGAACTTATAGAATCATCGTTGTGGTCTCATGGCCCCGATTTCTTAGCCAAAGGAGAGTGCGAATGGCCTGCATCTGTCTGCCGCCTCAGGCGCTTCCAGAGCTGCGGCAAAGAGCACTAATTGGTACCGTTAAACTATCTGATGTCAGCATGGGATGCAAATTTGTAAATTCCTTTCATAACCTACGGCGGGTGTTCGGTTACATATATAAATTTCGAAAGCACATCAGACATCCCGGTCTTACAGCAGAGTGGTTACACAAAGGCACCCAACTACTTTTGCGCAGCATCCAGATGACCAACCTAAGCGATGAATATGGGGCTCTTCAAGGCGAAGAACTATCAAATCATCCAGCTGTATTGCCTCGCTTACCCCGTTCATGGATGAGTTCGGACTTTTCGTGTTGGTGGTCGCCTAAAGCACTCGAGCCTGGATTTCGATGCTCAGCATCCTGTAATTCTTCCGAGCCATCATCCTGTCACACGTGCCATCATCATGCATTTTCACAGGCGACAGCTGCATGCTGGACCTCGTGCACTTCTTGCTCACATTCGGCTCCACTATTGGCCTATTGGTGGCCGTAAGACTGTCACCAGCGTGACAAGCAAATGTATCATGTGCTTTCGGGCTAAGCCGGTCCTAGCTGAAACAATCATGGCGGATCTTCCCCGGGATCGTGTGATTGGCTCGCATCCTTTCGCTGTCACTGGAGTGGACTACTGTGGACCATTTTATTTCAAGAGTGAGGTTCAAAACAAAGGACCTGTAAAATGCTTTATATCGGTCTTCATCTGCTTCGCGACAAAGGCAGTGCATCTCGAACTGGTTATTGATTTGTCCACAGCTGCTCTTTTAAACGCTCTAAAGCGTTTCATCGTAACTAGATGTAAGCCTTCTCGCATTTGGTCGGACAATGCGACTAACTTCGTGGGAGCCAAGAATGAACTAGCTGATCTAAAGCGTCTCTTCCTAAGCGAGAAGCACATCAATACTGTCCGAGAGTTTTGTACTTCTGATGATATTGAATGGGATTTCGTCCCACCTCGTTCGCCACACTTCGGTGGAATTTGGGAGGCGGCGGTGAAAACAGCATTTTTATCGATCGGTCGGACCTTCGCTTTTGCCACTGGATGATCTTCGCACACTTGTCTGTCACATTGCTGCAATAATCAACTCACGACCTCTTTTTCCACTTTCAGAGCATCCTGCGCATTTCCTTGGTAGTGTGCCACTCGCGCTGTATCCGGAGCCTGCTGTCACTGCACTGAACGTTAGCCGCCTAGATTGCTGGCAACGTATAGCGTATTACCAACAAACTTTTTGGAGTCGCTGGCGTGAGGAATACCTAACGCTTCTTCAGCAGCGCTCAAAATGCCGAACACCACCGCCTGGTGTACTCATCAATGATGTTGTTCTGGTAAAGGACGAAAACTTGCCGCCCCTTAAATGGCCACTGGCTCGCGTGGCGAACTTGTTGCTGTGCGCTTCCCAAACAGGATGTTGTTGAAAGCCCGTGTCTTCCAACGAGGGGAGAATGTTTGGTTACGCAGCCATCTGCACCAAAATAACATAAGCTTTTAAGCTAATTAATCTCTTAATCACTCTTGATCTATGTGCAGTATAAGAGCAGCTTAAAGTAACTCTCATAACCATTGCTTTGCATATGCTCTCAATATTTATTTTTCTTGCAGGCTTTGTTGCTTGCCCTTGGCCTTCAGCTGAGTGCAAGCTGCTGCTGCAATTCAGCAGCAGTTCAGTTCCATCAAATTCGTCGGTAGCTCAAGTTCGAACGTTCGTCTGTTTCGCGACAAACTAACATTGTTAATTATTAAGCAGCCCAAATCGGGGTTGATTGTAATAACTAAGCTTAAACATCGGTCATAATCTTTGTTCGGCCACGGAGGCAAATAAATCTTTTTATATTTAATGCAAATCTCGCTGCATTTATATTTATTAACTGACGTATTGGAAATTCGATAGCTATTGAAAAAGCTCACTAACTCAACAACATTTACATATCCCATCTGAATGCCCTGCAACTTGTTGCGTCGTTGTTGACGGATATTGATCAACTTATAGTGGTTGGTGATTTTAATTTGCCACATGTTGTATGGTCTGTGAATAACACATCTCCGGCGCAATTACCGGCCACTTCTGATGATTTTATCGAGGGCCTTTTAGAGTTAGGCCTATCACAAGTTAACAGTAGTAATAAAATGTTAGATTTGATATTCGTTTCTGATTCTGTAGTAATGTCAGTAGAGTATCCACTATAGTGCTTCCTGAAGATACCTACCATCCAACTTTAGAACTTTCCTTTTAACTTTTTAACCATAGACCAGCATCTAACAATTCTTTAAAGACCCGATGTTTTCGTAAGACAAACTTTACTAAATTTAAATATCTTCTTCAGCATACTAATTGTTCTCTTCTTAATTCTTGTAGTGATATAGAAACTGCCATCACCATTTTTTACCGGACCTTGAATTATCATTTGGATATCTGTGTTCCCCTCACTGTTCCTTCAAGTGAAAATAAACCACCTTGGTTTACGAGGGAACTCTCAAAATTAAAAAACGTGAAAACAAGATCCTATAAAAAATTTAAAAAATCTGGAAATACTATAGATTTATCCTCGTATATAATTGCAAAAACAAATTTTATTTCTGTAAACACTTTTTGTTATAGCAATTATCTCAATCGTTGCAGATCAAACTTTTCGCTCGATCCGAAACAGTTTTATAAATTTGTTAACTCAAAACGTAAATCTTCATGCATGCCATCCTCGGTTTACTTTGATAATACAAAAGCAAGTTCCGATCAAGCAGTGGCTGATCTATTTGCAGAGTATTTTCAATCAGTATACTCATCGAGTTTATATAGTTGTAATAATTCCTATCCTTTTCAAGTGAAAACGTCAAATTGCATTTATGTCCCAGTTATAACTGAGTGTACGCTGCTAGGCGACCTCAACACTATCAAACCCGGCTTCTTGCCTGGTCCTGATGGAGTGCCAGGTTGTATACTTAGATACTGTGCGGATTCACTTTGTAAACCATTACATAAATTATTTAACTTATCGGTTGACTCAGTTGTGTTTCCTGGTATATGGAAGGAATCATTTATTATTCCACTTCATAAAAATTCTTTTGCAGCACTTATGTTGTTCAAATTTATCCCCTTATCAACACGGTTGTTAGGCGAAGATCTACTACCACTAACCTTCTTGATTTCACCTCAATTGTTGTCAAAGGGTTTCGGGATAAAATGCAGACTGACGTCATTTATACAGATTTTAGTAAGGCATTCGATTCCGTAAGTCATTCTTTGCTGCTCAAAAAATTAAATATTATTAGATTTCCAGCGAAACTCTTGTCGTGGCTTTCTGAGTACTTGTGTGGCCGAACACAAAAAGTGGTTTTTAAATCTTCTGTATCCAAATCTATTTTTTTTACCTCTGGTGTCCCTCAGAGGAGTCACCTAGGACCATTGCTATTAAATCTCTTTATTAACGATCTTCCTGCTGTTATTACTAATTCTCGTGTATTTATGTTTGCTGATGATGTAAAGCTATGTTTCACCTATAATGATGATTCTCTTTGTAACTTACTAATGTCAGACTTGGGTGCACTGTCGGCTTGGTGCCATTATAACTTACTTAATTTAAATTGTTAAAAATGTAAAATCATAACTTTTTGTAGAGGTACCCTTCATACTGCTCACTACGTGCTTGATGCTTCACCACTTGTCCGCGTTTTTGAAATTAAAGATTTAGGCATCATTCTTGATAGCTAATTAATATAAAATAGAATATATTACTTATCTGTGGTTACAAAGTGTAGTGATGATGCGTGTAGTTGTCCACCGTAGCTTGCTGGGGCGAGCGATAATTATTATTATAATAAATATCCGGATCGAAGGACCATGAAAATGTAGAGGCGGTGGATTTTCTTCTAAATAAAACACACGGCGAGAATTTGATATTGCTGGCGGGGTTTTGTGGTAGAGACAGAGAAGATGTTCTTTTATTCACTTCAATTTCTTTACTAAAGCGGAGTTGCCTACTGAGCATGCTAATGTTAATTTTATGAAGGGAGTGCGAGCTTTTACACTCTGTTTGGATGGGGAGCTGCAGATGCCGCTGCCTACTTTCCGGCTTAAACAATAGCAAATTAAAATTTGATTCTCACATATCGTCGATGGTCAATAAGGCATTGGTACGTGGATCTTGTGTGTGGTCCCCGCAATACGGGCTTCACCAGGATGGAATTGAGTCTGTGCAGAGGAAATTTCTTTTGTTTGCGCTTATATGTTTTAACTGGGTTCCTCGAATAGACCTACCCCCCTATTCAAGTAGACTTCTTTTAATCAATCTTCCTTTCCTGTTGAACCGTAGAATTATGCATGGTGTAGTATTTATCACTAATCTACTTAGGGCCGGTTTCTCTATGTCCAGTTAAAGTGTCAATTAGTTAATCTCGGCATAACTTTAATGCTCGTGTTAAACCAGTTTGGTTTTCTCAATTCAAAGTTAACCTTATTCGTTCAGATACTATCGCTCTGATGGTGCTGCCAACTAAATACGAGGAAATCACCTGTTTGGTGTGGTATATTTTTTGTTTTGTGACCGCCAAATTCGAAACAAATGCCTAAAACATTAATTTTATTGAGCGCGGCTTAAATATATAAGCGCCAAAGTAAGAAAAACGTTTCGGTTGCTGAGAAGCTTGCAGTTAATGTTCTTGTGAAGTCAAACCAAAATATTTTGTATAATAATAAAACATATGCAATGCAAGTGACGGCTTGAATCAGGTAATTGCCTAACGATGGTTTTATCGATATTTATATCGGCCCTTTAACGAACGATAAATGTTAGCCGGCACTCAGGCATCGGTTAAGTTTATCGCACGCTAAGCCCTAAACGAACATTGAGCAACTCAATTTTGACTAAACATGGGATAGTTACGCTAACCGGACATTGAGAAATCGGCCCTTAATGGTGAAATTGACACATCAGTTCTTCTAAGTCGAATAAAATTAAATGTTCTTATTAGATCCACACGTAACTTTTTACCCCTTAGCCTCGATCGTTGCTCGAGAAACTATTTATTTATTTATTTATTTATTTATTGTCAGCTATGAGCAGCTGACATGATAATAAAATTAATTTAAAATAATTATAATAAAAACAATTAAGTTTAAAATAAAATTTAAAATTATATGTAGTTCTGAAAGTAAATTAAGGTTGAAACAATTATAAAGTTAACGTTAAAGCTCTGGGAAATTCAACAAGAAAATAAGTGGCCCAACATTTGTTGCGTGGATTGGGAAAAACCCAGAAAAACCCAATCAAACCAATGGTAGATTAGTGATTAGTTGTTACGATTAGGTAAGGCAGAAAGGATAGATCGTTTTAGTACTGGAGTCGAGGTCTCCAGAGAGACAAGAGAATAAAGTTTGTTATAGTCAGAACATAATACACGAAATGGTTCATGAATTAAATAGTTGCTCGAGCAACGATCGAGGCTGAGGGGTAAAAAGTTACGTGTGGATCTAATGGGAACATTTAATTTTATCCGACTTAGAAGAACTGATGAGTCGATATCACCATTAAGTAGATTAGTGACAAATACTACACCATGCATAATTCTACGGTTCAACAAGGAAGGAAGATTAATTAAAAGAAGTCTACTTGAATAGGGTGGTAGGTCTATTCCAGGAACCCAGTTAAAACATCTGAGCGCAAACAGAAGAAATTTCCTCTGCACAGATTCAATTCTATCCTGGTGAATCCCGTAATGCGGGGACCACACACAAGAACCATACTCCAGGATGGGACGTACTAGGGATGTATATAGCGTTTTAGTGGTGTAGGGGTCATCAAACTCTTTTGACCACCGCTTGATGAAGCCAAGAACGTTTATGGCCTTATTGACCATCGACGATATGTGAGAATCAAATTTTAATTTGCTATCAAGAATGATGCCTAAATCTTTAATTTCAAAAACGCGGACAAGTGGTGAAGCATCAAGCACGTAGTGAGCAGTATGAGGGGTACCTCTACAAAAAGTCATGATTTTACATTTTGAACAATTTAAATTAAGTAGGTTATAACGGCACCAAGCCGATAGTGCTCCCAAGTCCGACTGTAGTAAGTTACTAAGAGAATCATCATTATAGGTGAAACATAGCTTTACATCATCAGCAAACATAAAAACACGAGAATTAGTAATAACAGCAGGAAGATCGTTAATAAAGAGATTAAATAGCAATGGTCCTAAGTGACTCCCCTGAGGGACACCAGAGGTAACAAAAATAGATTTGGATACAGAAGATTTAAAAACTACTTTTTGTGTTCGGCCACACAAGTACTCAGATAGCCACGACAGGAGTTTTGCTGGAAATCCAATAATATTTAATTTTTGAAGCAACAAGGAATGACTAACAGAATCAAATGCCTTACTAAAATCTGTGTAAACGACGTCAGTTTGCATTTTGTCCTGAAACCCTTTGATAACTATTGAGGTAAACTCAAGAAGGTTGGTGGTAGTAGATCTTCGCCTAACAAAACCGTGTTGATAAGGGGATAAGGGGATAATTCATGAACCATTTCGTGTTTTATATTCTGACTATGCCAAGCTTTATACTCTTGTCTATCTGGAGACCTCGACTCCAGTAATAAAACGGTCTATCATTTCTGCCTTATCTAATCCTAACCACTAATCACTAATCTACCTCTAGTCTGATTGGATTTTTCTAGGTTTTTCCCCATCCCCGCAACAAATGTTGGGCTACTTATATTCTTGTTGAATTTCCCAGAGCTTTAACGTTAACTTTATAATTATTTCAACCTTAATTTACTTTCAGAACTACATATAATTTTAAATTTGACTTTAAAGTTAGTTATTTTTATTTCAATTATTTTAAATAAATTTTATTTTCATGTCGGCTGTTCATAGCTGACAATAAATAAATAAAGCAAAAGAATAAAAATGAAAAAAACCCCTTGCTAGCCACAACAAATCAATTTTATTTAAAAGTAAATTTTTGTGTAATGGAAGCAAGTACATTTCGTATAATTATGGTGTTTTTATTAAAAACGATGCAGGATTCCTAAAATCAACAACAGGAAGAGCAACAAAGGCAACAAAAAGTAGAAACGTTGCAGTCGGACGCACCCGACTGCGGTATACTCGATACCAGTAGTAAAACAGAGCTGATTGCAATGGTGTGTGGATACGGCAGGGGTGTACGCTGACTCAAAGATTGTCTGGTGCAGATGGGGATGCCAAAAAGCTATCTTCCTTCCAAATTTGGGCGGTGTCGTGGCATCAAAATTTTAGCTGAAGATCTGTGTATGATGTCAATTGCTATCTTCATACCAAATTTGGTGACTCTAGCTCAGAAATATTCAAATTTGTGGGAAGGGGGGCTGGGGTTGGTAAGGGGGGGCGTGGCATCGAAACTTTTGCTGCAGATCTGTTTATGATGTTAATTGCTATCCTCATACCAAATTTGGTGACTCTAGCTCAAAGTTAGTAGAATATGGTGGAAGGGGGTCTGGGGCTGGTATGGGGGGGCGTGGCGTCCAAAGTTTTGCTGCAGATCTATTTATGATGCTAATTGCTATCTTCAAACCAAATTTGGTGACTCGAGCTCAAAGTTAGTTGAATATGGTGGAATGGGGGCTGGTAGCGGTATGGGTGGTTGGCGCCATCCAAATTTTTTTGGGTTTCTTCATCACCTATTTTGGCACCAAATTTGGCGGCTCTAGCTCAAAAAATGTGGAAAATATAGGCGTTTTTGATTTCAAAATGCAGGTGACTCGAGCGGTGGGGGAGGGGGGGGGGGGGCGTGGCTTCAAAACTTTGATGCAGTTTGTTGGGGAACGTTAATAGCTATCTTCCGACCAAATTTGGTGACTCTAGCTGTAACGCTTTGGCAAAAAAAACGCATTCCCGTTTTTAGTGAAGCATTGGGGCGGTTTGGGGCAGCTTGGGCAGTATGGATTGGCGTGGCATCCAAAGTTTCTAACTCAAAAACTGTAAAAGATATAAGCATTTCTCTTTTGAACTGCGGGGGGGCTGGGGGCGGAATGGGTAGGTGGGGCCCCAAAACTTTGATGCAGTTTTTGGCGGGTCGTTACCAGTTATCTACCTACCAAATTTTGTGACTCTAGCTCAAACACTATGGAAGATACACGCACTACCGTTTTAAACGAAGCGTTGGGGTGGTTGAAGGCGGATAGGGCAGTATAAATGGGCGTGGCATCCAAAGTTTTTATGAATTTGGTTGGGGATCGTCAACACCTATCTTGGCACTAAATTTGATGGCTCTAGCTCAAAAACTGTACAAGATATGGGCATTTTTAGTGTTAAACTGCGGAGGGGGGCTGGGGGCGGAATGGGAGAGCGTGGCTCCAAAATTTTTGATGCAGTTTTTTGGGAATTTCAAATAGCTATTTTCTCCCTAAATTTGGTAGTTCTAGCTGAAAGGGCTTGCGAAATAGCTGGATCTATCGATTTTGCGTTATCGAGTTTATCGATTTGCCAGCCCCCTAGTTATCGTAGAACTCCAATCTTGACACTTTAATTTACTATGCCATAGATAAAGACATTTGCAAAAATTGAAGTCTCTAGCTTGAAGGGTGTGGAAAAAAGTTGCGTTCATACAGACGGACAGACGGACAGACACCATGACGGATATTGCACAAGCCCAATATACTCTTTACCTTCGGTATCGAGTATAAAAACAATTATGGTGTTTTTATTAAAAACGATGCAGGATTCCTAAAAGAGCAACAAAGGCAACAAAAAAACTAATGAGTGTTAGAACTCACGAACGATGTGCTATTACCTGTTTGTACCTGTTTGATTGTTATATATTAGCATAAAAAAGAAAATAATAGTTTATTGAATTTAGTTATTTTTGCAATAAATACGATTCTTGGATATGAACGATAGCTTGATTGCCTTACGTATTCTAAGACCTTTTGATACCTGGCGTACCCCACAAAACACTTGCACTAGCAACTGATATGCACCTAGCCAGCAAAGTATATTGAGCTAAAAACTAGGCTTTTGCAAACACTTGTTCACAAAACTATTTTTCTTCCCCTATTATTGCGCTTGAATAAGAAAACAAGATTTTGTCTTCCAAGGCAGTCATGTTGATTCTTTTATACTTTATACATACCCAAATGGAATCTCATTTATATAGGAGTTAAATGAATTTGTTAGCTTTCGAAGAGTATATAAAGTACTAGCTAACCCCGTGCGCTTTGCTGCCCCAAAAACACACAAAGACATTGTCCTGTGTTATCGATTACTATTTAATTATTCTA
Organism: Scaptomyza polygonia; assembly: GCA_035044585.1. NCBI lineage: Eukaryota > Metazoa > Arthropoda > Insecta > Diptera > Drosophilidae > Scaptomyza > Scaptomyza polygonia. Next base: position 224,721 of record JAWNNU010002388.1, read on the forward strand.
ATGCTTTATGATGTACAATATTCTTGGTTTTTTTTTTCTTGCGCGTATATAAATTGTTTTGTTGGTATTCCGAATCCGTGGAATTAAAACGTCTTCACCTTTATATTTCCCTTTCAAAATTGTGGCTTCTTCACCGGCTGGTTTATATTCCGCAACATAATGATTACTGATCCGATTTTTAATTGGTAATCCAGTTAAATTCAGCGAATTTAAAAATTTATGATTTCTATTCGGTCTCGGCACAGGTTTTCAAATGAACCGACTTTTCACACACGGATTCAAATTTAAAAATTTATGATTTCTTTTTGGTCTCGGCACTGGTTTTTAAATGAACCGACTTTTCACAACGGATTCAAATTTAAAAATAATTTTGAGTTTTGTACACAATAAACTGGCTTGACTGAATGTAAAAATTTCTAACTTCACTTTACTATCTCAATATATAGCTTAAAAAGCCATCTAAGAGCATTCAAAAGCAACTGTTCTTCATTTTTATATATTCAGAAGATAGAAGATTATTATTACTATTATTAATATTATATTTAATTAATAATAGTAATGATAATCAATAATAATAATGATAAATAATAATAATGATAATTAATAATAATAATCTTTTCATTATTACCTTTTTATACTAAAATAATGTATGTTTGAAAATTGGCATATACAGCTACCGGCACCTACCTGAGGGGTGTCGAACCTATATAGAAACCATCTTCAAGACTCGCTGAACAAATTGATATAACGGTTCAGTTTGATATCATGCATATTTTTCGAGTTTATAAGCCTCACACAAACAGACATTCATTTTTATATATATAATTAGAAGTTTGAAGTCATTTAAATACAAAAAAAAACCAAAGGTCTTTATTCGTCTCTTTAAACGCGTCTTTACAGTTTGATGTGTAAATTCTAACTCTACTTATGCTAGCGTTTTGATCGTTGATGAAAGCTCGTATGGCGACGTTCCCTTTGTTTGAATTTATGAATGCTCAGCAGTTTAGCGTGGAAAGTTTTGGGAAGTCGTGGACTGGGTTTCGTACAAGGATCAAATTACATTTGGACTTTGGTCCGCTATTTCAGAAGTGGCGTGATCAAGTGGTGCGATTGATTTTAATGGATTGCCCTTTTTCGGGTGCATAGTTTTATGTTATTAGTTTTGTTCGCCTGGTATTTATTGCTTAGAATATGACATGTGCGTGTGCTTAAATTTATACATAAGTGTTTTTTCTTTAGAACAATGCTTGTGCATTGTTTGTGTTTTCTATGTTGTTATATGTGGAGTGGAGGTTGACATGAGAGTTCTGCGAGAACTGAATATGTCACTTCCCCATCCCCTAAAAATTTGCTTGTCCTCAAGCTGTTATGTTTGGGTACATTTTAGTTTCTGTATCAATTATGATTTTATTTTCTTGTTCACTTGGCATTTCTGTTTCTTCGTTTTTCTTATATTTTATAATCATACGTTGTGGAATATTTTTAAATTTATAAATTAAATATATAGTTATCGCGATTAACAATATTGCGAGTATAGTTAGGAGAATTATTAACATGTAATTGTGTATCTTAATTTGTTCTTTTATGATTTTTCTTGTGTGTATTAAAGATATTGGTTCGATTTTTGTTATGTTGTTACTTATGTAAACTGTTTGTGTGATGTCGGAAAGTACATTTGTTATAGATATATCTTCTAATAGAATTGAACAATTAATTGCCTTAATAATATTATATCCACTTATTTCTATTTTTTGATTAATACAATTTTGATTAAGTGTTGTTTTTGGTAAATTCCATGTTATTATAACATTTGGTTCTACAAAATTTATTTCATAATTTTTATGTGTTTTTGTAAATTTACATTCTGTATGTTTTTGTTTTATAATGCCTTCTATACATTTATTTGGCTTTAATTTCTCGTCTACTGAATATGTTTTGTCATTGTTGATGTAATATTTGGTTTTTATAACTTCGGTCAATATGTTTCTATTCTCGTCTGGGTATGGGATAATTGTATATAACGATTTTTGAATTAGTGTTTTTGGAATGTGAGAAATGAGAAGGATTTCATTTGTATCTGATTTTAACCAAGTTGAAGTTTTTATGTTCAATATATGTTCTGAATCTACATTTCTTAAACGATCATGTTTGAGTAATTTTGGATTAAAAATTCCTAATCTTGTGAGTTGCATACCCATTTCTATATCTTCAATGTATTCGGTGAATTGTTGTAAATTGAAAAGTATTAAATTTATCTTTTTATCTTGTTGTGAATCTTCTAACATAGTGTCTATTATTTTTATCCCGTGATTAACAGCTTCTATAATTTTGTTTAATTCGTTAATTTGTATGCTGTTTTCTTCTAAGTTATTTATTTTATTTTCAAGTTCAGTTTTGTCTTCATCATTTAAAGTTCCGAATAAGTATTTATATGCTGTTCCTACTATGTTTATTAAACCTCTTTTGTTTCTTCTAACTATTTTGATTCCATTCATTTCTCTGTCAAGTTTTTCTATTAAATATTCTATTTGTGGTAAAAAATTGAAAGGTTCGGCTTGCTGTAATATATTATTAAGTGTTTCATCTGTTTTTGTTAAGTTAATTGTTAAACAATGATATTCATACTCTGATGTGATGCTTATTAGACCGGTTTTAAAAATTAGGTATCCGTTTTGAGCTTTGATCTGATTAATTTCGATGGATTGAGTGTTACAATTTATTATTATTGTGGATAAAATTATTAATTGGAACAAGTATATCATTTGCAGCTTCAGCAGTTGACCTGGAATTGTTGTATTTACTTGTGTTAGTTATTTTCTGTTTTTTGAATTTAGTTTGGTAATGTATGATTTTTCTTCCTCTGTTAGTTTCTTCAAAGTGTTTTTCATCTATTTTTTTTAATATTGCCTGTTTTCTTAAATGGGTTAGTTACTTTTGACTTTACTAAAGGCGTTTCCCTGTATTTTGTATTTATTTCGAATGTTTTCCTTTTCTCATTAAGTTTATTAATTTTGTCAATTTTCTTTGTTTGAACGTCATGGGTTGGTGTTCCTGCGTAAATGAATATATCTGCGGGTGTTCTACCTGTGGTGTTGTATATTATCTTGTGGTTGTATGTGTAAAGGATTGTTTCGAATTTTGTCAATTTGTTTTCTTGGTCGTTGTCGGTATTTATAATTCTTAGGTTTTCATTTATTGTTTTGTGAAATCTTTCTACATCTGAAATTCCGTTTTTACTTGTTGTTATTTCTATTTTGACGTCTTCTGATTCTAACCATATTTTCAAAGCTGCGCACATAAATGCTGAGTCTTTATCTGCCTTTATTTCTATTGGTTTTCCCATATCATTAAATATTTTTAGGATAGCTCTTTTTGCTTCTAGCCAGTCTCTGCCATTTACTTCGATTAATGTAGCGTATTTTGAATATACGTCTATACAAGACAAGAACTGTTTATTATCTATCATGTAAAAATCTATTACATATTTTTCTCTTGGGTTGTAAATTTCTGGTGTAATTTCGAAAGTGAATTTTGTATCTCTGTGTTCTGTTTTAGATATATTGCAAACTTCGCAATCATTTATAATATTTTGAATTAGTTTCTGGTAATCTGGGTAGTAATATTTTGTCTTGAACATAACTATTGTTTTTTCTATCCCTGGGTGTAGTAGTTTTTTATGGTTTTTCATTATAATTTCTTTAAATTCTGAATAATTTTGGATGTCTATTAATTTTGTTGTTGCTCTTATTGTTCTGATGGGGTTATTTATGTTGATTATTTCTATATAAGCTTTTTGGAATATTTCGTAGTCGCCATTATGTGAGAAATATATTACGCTATTTTTCGCACATAAATATTCTTTTATTATTTCTTTTGCTCTTTCTGTTGTCATTTCTGTGTAGTTTATTATAATTTTTGTTTTGTGAAAATAATTTATTGTCTTGATATCGTCAGTATTGCTTTTAATAAATTCAATTTGGTGATTGTAGTTGTTCAAAGGTCTTTCTGTAATTTGTATATAATTTTGATTATCTTCGTTTGCGCTATGTATTGTGGCGGCAACGCTATCTTGTGTGTCTCCCATGAAATTTTCTTCTTGTTTCATTCTCGAAAGTGCATCTGCTACGTAATTCTCTTTTCCTGGTAAATATTTTATTTCATAATCAAATTCGTTTAGTCTGATTTTCCATCTTTGTAATTTCATATTAGGGTCTTTTATATTGTCTAGCCAAACTAAAGGTTTATGGTCGCTTAGAATTTCGAATTTTCTACCAAAAAGATATGATCTAAAGTTTTTGGTGGCCCATATTATTGCTAAGAGTTCCTTTTCTATTGCGGAATAATTAATTTCGTGTTCATTTAATGTCCTACTTGCGAAACATATTGGTTTGTGGTCTTGCGACAGTACTGCTCCTAGTGCATAGTTGCTTGCGTCTGTCGTTAATGAAAATTTCTTTTTGAAGTCGGGATAAGTTAATATTGGATCGGATATAATTAGTAGTTTCAATTTTTCGACTGCTTCTTTGTATTCTTCATCATTAATGTTTATTTTTGCTCCTTTTTTTAATTTTAATGTTATTGGTTTTGCGACTTTGGCAAAGTTGGGTATAAATTTTCGATAAAATCCACATAATCCTAGAAATCTCTTTATTTCTTTTGGTGTTTTTGGTATTGGGAATATTTTTACAGCTTCAATTTTATTTGGGTTTGGTTTAATACCATCTACTGTTATGACGTGACCTAAGAAATCTGTTTCCTTTTTCATCCATTCACATTTATCTAATTGCAATTTTAAATTCGCTTCCCTTAGCTTTTTGAAAATTTTTCTCAGTGATAATATGTGTTCTTCCAATGAAGTGGAAAACACTATTATGTCGTCCATATAAACTAAACAATTTTTGTAGGCTAGATCTCCTAGAAGATTGTTCATACAACGTTGAAATGTTGCTGGTGCATTCTTTAATCCGAATGGCACACGTGTATATTCGAAATGGCCGTTTTTTGTTGAGAAAGCAGTTTTTGGTATGGACCTTTCGTCCATTTGGATTTGATGAAATCCTTTTGCTAAATCGATGGTTGTGAAATATTGACATCTTCCTAACTTGTCTAATATTTCATCCATTACAGGTATTGGGTATTTGTCGCTAATAGTAACTTCGTTGAGACTGCGATAATCTACGACTATGCGATATTTCTTTTTGCCTGAGGCGTCACTTTTCTTTGGAACTATCCATATAGGTGAACAATAAGGTGAACTTGATTCACGAATAATACCTTGTTTCATCATTTCTTTAACTTGTTTTTCTACTTCTTCGTCGAAGCTCTGTGGGTATCTATATGGTCTTTTGTAAATTGGGTCTTCATGTTTCGTTGTGATTGTGTGTTTTATAGTATTAGTGAAAGTCAAATTGTCGCCTTCTTTATACTGAATATCTCCGTATTCAAATAAAACTTTAGTTAATTCCTTTTTTTCTTCTGTGTTGAGATGTTCTAATCTGAACTGATTGCTTTCTAGTAATTCATTCTCTAATGCATATGCTATGTGTAAATCTCTTGTTAATGGTGGATCTAAACATTCTTCTAAGTTTTCGTTTAACCATTCTTCTGATGTTTCATCTAAATCTGTTTCTTTTTTACTATCTTCTTTGATACCATACTTGAATAGGAATTGAAAATCCCCAAGTTTTATAAACTCTTCCTCGTAGTCGATCTTAGCTTTACAATCTGTTAGGAACGTTCGGCCTAATAGAATATCAAATTTCTTTGAGAATTCATGGATATAAAATTTTTGATCGGTCGGACAAAGTCTACTGGGTGCCAATGATATACTGTTAGTTAAAGTTATATAAAGTTAAGAATATATTTTCTTTTGATGTTTTATAGTTTAAGAAATTTTTGCTCATTAAATTTATTGATGATCCCGTGTCTACTAAGCATTTTAGGGGAATATCATTCATAATTATTATTATGTACGGTGTTTTATTTTCTATTCCGAGGCTGTTTGATGAAAATTTTCGGACGTTTCCATTTTTGACTGCTCGCTATAACCTTGGAAATTTGCGTTGAAACTCTGTTGGTTTCTATTGTTTTGGAAATTTGTACTGAAATTCTGTTGGTTTCTATAGCTCGAGTTATTGTTATAATTTTGATGTCTAGGGTTGTAATTGTTTTTGTTACCTTTAGGAAATGTAGTATTATTATTGTTCTTGGTTCTCTCAGATACATAATCTTCATAAACTCCTTCTTTTTGAGCTACTTGTTTTAGTTTATCTATTGTCGTTCTGTCATATCTAGCTAACTGCATATACAATCTGTCTGGTAACTTCTTACTGATCACGTCCTTTATTGTGTTGTTCATTGCGTTTGTGTATAATAATGTATTGGCCTGATCGCCTTCTAGTATTAGTTTATTTACAATAACAAAGGACTTATTTTCTAATTCCTCGATAAACTTACGGATACTTCCTCCGTAATTGGTGCAATATAACTTCCTGAGTAGTTCTTCGTAGGGTGTCTGCGTCTTGTAGGTGTTGATCAGGATATTTCTTAGGGTGTTCCAGTCTGAAGCCATGTGTCTTAATGATGTCCTTTGTGCATCTCCATGTAACTGCATTTCCACTGCACTGAAAAGCACGTTTTGCTGTCTGTTGTCATCGGTTGGGTATAGTTTGATAATAAATTCGATTCTGCTGACGAAGGCGCTTAGATCTTCTACTTCTCCTCCAAAGCTTGGTATTTGTCTTATTTGGTTTAGCGCTTGGCTTAAGTTGCTTTCGGATAAGGTTCGCAATGCCATTTTGTTTGACTTTATTTTTGTTTGTTTGTTGCACTTTATTATAATTTTTAAAAGTTTGTTGCTTTTGTTGTAAAATGTTTACGCAGTAATATTTTGTTTTTGCCGAAAAAACGTTTTCGTAGATTTAAATAATAATTAATTTTTTTTTTTGAAAAAAAAAAATTATAAAAAAAAATTTTTAAGGATTCACGAGGTCCTTATGCGGATATCACTTTCGATTAGTTCGCGACTCTTGAACAAGTTAAGGATCTTTTGATCCTTTGTTACACGATTTTCCACGATTTTAAAAGCGTATCCTACCGGCTGCGCCAATTAGAAGTTTGAAGTCATTTAAATACAAAAAAAAACCAGAGGCCTTTATTCGTCTCTTTAAACGCGTCATTACAGTTTGATGTGTAAATTCTAACTCTACTTATGCTAGCGTATTGATCGTTGATGAAAGCTCGTATGGCGACGTTCCCTTTGTTTGAATTTATGAATGCTCAGCAGTTTAGCGTGGAAAGTTTTGGGAAGTCGTGGACTGGGTTTCGTACAAGGATCAAATTACATTTGGACTTTGGTCCGCTATTTCAGAAGTGGCGTGATCAAGTGGTGTGATTGATTTTAATGGATTGCCCTTTTTCGGGTGCATAGTTTTATGTTATTAGTTTTGTTCGCCTGGTATTTATTGCTTAGAATATGACATGTGCGTGTGCTTAAATTTATACATAAGTGTTTTTTCTTTAGAACAATGCTTGTGCATTGTTTGTGTTTTCTATGTTGTTATATGTGGAGTGGAGGTTGACATGAGAGTTCTGCGAGAACTGAATATGTCACTATATAGATAATACTGCTACATATTCATTTTTAGAATCCATAAGTAAATAAAGTTTTAAACGCAATACATGTTTCATAATTTTTCATTTGCGTAATTTATGTGAACATGTATTAGCAGTAAGTGCGAGCGGGCGCGATAGTGATAGCTAAAGCGGATAGACTGTGCGTATAGTGTTGTTTGAGTTGTCCCTGCGCTCAGTGGTGTTTCAAGGCAACGGCGGGCCAACGCACTATGGGCAACGAGATGATAAACTTATAGAGGCTTCAAACAGCTAAAATCCAACCAACCTAACATTTCTGGAATCTGGCGATTGCACTCACACACACAGTACGGCTGGGCTGGCTGTGCTACGGCAGCTCATGTCGAAGCGAAACCAGCAAGCCGAATGACATCGAATTCGCCCACAATTCACGAAGCAACAAACGGCAGTCCTGCGAGAGAGTAAAATCGCCAGGTTCCAGAAATGTTAGGTTGGTTGGAATATGGCTGTTTAAACCCTCTATAAGTGTAAATTCTTATTGCTATGGGCATTGTGCTAAAAAAACTGACATTATTTTAAAGCTCGGAAACCATGCAAGATATTTTGATTTGGTTTTTATACTCGATACCGAAGGTAAAGAGTTTATTGGGTTTGTGCAATGTCCGTCTTGGTGTCTGTCCGTCTGTGTGTCCGTATGTGCGCAACTTATATCCACACCCTTCAAGCTAGAGACTTGAAACTTTGCAAATGTCTTTACCTATGGCCGTGTAAGATTAAGTGTTAAGATTGGGGTTCCACGATAACTACGATAATCGATAAATTCGATGACTTAATATCGATAAAGCCAGCTATTTCACACGCCCTTACAGCTAGAACTACCAAATTCAGAGAGAAGATAGCTACTAACAACCTCCAAAAAACTGCATCAAAAATTTTGGAGCCACGCCCACCTATACCGACCACAAATGCCTATATCTTCTACAGCTTTTGAGATAGAGCTACCAAATTTGACGCCAAGGAAGGTGTTGAAGACTTCCAACCAAATTCATAAAATCTTTGGATGCCACGCCCATCCATTCTGCCCATTCTTTGAATTGCTCAGGGAATATTAATTTATTAATTAGTTCTATTGTTGATTGTTATTTGGTTGAATTTCATATTCTTTAAGTGACTCAAATTTGGTTTTAGGATTTTGAATTTTGATGTGCTTATTGGTTGAATTTAAAATACACTATTATTTTCAACGATACTGTTTGCTATTATTACCCCAGGGTGTATTTCCTGTTTTGGTATCAATACAGTGTCTTCATTAGTCAGTAGCATGATTTTTCTCATAACTTCTGATCTTGCTGGTAATAACATTGAGTTATCAATATCATTATGTAATAGTGGTACATGTATTTGGTATTTAATTGAATCTGGTTTCATGACGAATTCATCATGTTGGTAATATATTATACAATTGTGTTTTCTAATGAAGTCAAGTCCAATTATTCCATCGCATGGAACTGGAAATTCTTTGCTTACTATTTGGAAGTCTTGAGTGATTATAAAATAATCGAAAAGTAGGTCAATTGTTGATTGTCCAATTGATTGAATTGTTCCCTGTCCTATTCCTGTTATACCTGTTTTATAATTTGAATTTATATCTGACACTATATTAGTTTCTTATAGTATTGATATATTAGCTCCTGTATCTACTAGTAAAGTTAACTGGGTGCTCTTGTTCCCGTTTTGAATTTTGATGAGACTACTTAGATTTAATTTTATGTGTAGAATTTTTACTGCTGTTGGACGCTCAAGAGGGTTTGATGGTTTTCCGAGCTTCTTTGTGTAACTCGTATTGATTGTTATGGCTGTTTCCTCTATTTGAGCCGCCTCTGTTTGCGCCACCTCGAGGATTGCCTCTGCTATTGTTGTATATATTATTGTAATATCTGTAACCGCCTCTGTTATAAGGTCGGGCTCTGTAATTACCTCTACCACGGTTTCCACCGCGATGAGAGTTGCTCTGATAGTACAGTACAGTGTTAGTCTGACCTGTTGCTTCAGTGCAACTATTTACAAATTTAGATATGGCATCATTCATATTGTTGAATGTGCCTGCCTGCATGATAGGTTTTACCTTATCTATTGTGCAGTTCTTTGTCATTGCCTTTAAAGCTTGTGTAGTGTTGTATTTGTTAGCTAATTCCATGTTAAGCCATCGTTAATGTAAGCACATTTTAGGGCTTTTGTCAATTTTTCCACCTCTTGGGTGTATTGACAGGCTGTCTTACTCTTTTGTTGAGCGTTAAGGAGTTTAGCAGATATAACTTCTACTGATTCTCTCTTAACTGAAGTTGACAATTTGGAAATAATAGCATTAGGGCTTTGCTCGTTGCTTATTAAGTTTCTTGAATAACCTTTCAATTTTGTTTTTACTAGGTTCACCCCACTTATTTCATGGGTGCCTTTGACTGTATCTACTTGGGCTAATGCATCAAGGAAACTTTGTAAGTTTTTCGCTTGTCCATCAAATTCTGGTAAAAGAGAAGAGGCTATCCTCAAAAATTCTACTAAAGTTTGTGACATGCTGTGTTCGCTTGAGTCTGTATCTTCTAATGAGTCTGTATCTTTGTTTTTTATTTGCTCCATTAGCTGAGATTTATCAAAGGTCGCTATTTTGTTTGCTTTATTAGTAATAGATATAATGAGATTTTGTCTATTTAAAATGTGCACAAGGTTTTCTCGTAATCGTTTTAAGATTTCTTGGCCTTGTATAGTTTGAAGTGAATCTGCTTTGTGAGCGTTAGTAATTATAATTTTTCTTACGTTTTTATAAATTTTGACCAAAATTTTAACATGTTTTAATTTTGAATCATTTGATATCTGTGAACTTTTATTAAGGCATTTGAAATATTTGTCAAATTCTGTACGTAGCTTTATAATGCACTCACGTATTCTGTTCCAGTCCATTTAATTTGTTCTAAAATAGTTACTTTATTAACTTTATATTCAAAAATGTTAGTTGCTGTCGCTACTTAATAATTCTATTTTGACAACACTGCATTGGAATAAGTCATGGAATGACTTTGGCATTCTGGTATTTTGTCTAAGCATTTTGTAGTTTATTTATGATATTATTATTTTTATTTGATCATACATGTGTTTTCGGATAATTTCATTGGTAATTATCCATTTTAAGAGGATTTTTAATTTTGAGTGAGTTGGACCTTGGCCTATTATTATTTTGCTAAAAGCCTGCTTTCTACCATTTTTGATATATTTTCGCTAAATTTAATGTATGTATTTTATTTTCTTCTCAACCTTTTTTTTTTTTAATGTATAAAAACAAATTCATTACTACTTTGTGTGTGTTATCAATCATCACTGTTATATAGGTTAATAACAATTTATTTTTTTAAATCCTGTCAAGATCATTTGCCTTGCTCTTATATTTCTTTTTCATGTTTTTAAAATGATTTTTATAAATTTTGACAAATTCATTTAATACCATTAATACAACAATGACGATTAGTAACGCACTTATTAGATTTTAATTTAGATTTTGGACTTCAACTTTATTGATTACATTTGCAGTTGAGTCAACTGAGTTTACGTCTACTAATCCCATTGTGCATTTGTATTTGAAGTTTAGTGCTAACAATGGGTAATCAGTCGCAAAATCTGTTTTACTTATTTTATTATCCCTCATGCGGGTAATAACTTTATTTATATAATTATACTCGATACCGAAGGTAAAGAGTATATTTGGTTTGTGCAATGTCCGTCATGGTGTCTGTCCGTCCGTCCGTCTGTCCGTCTGTATGAACGCAACTTTTTTCCACACCCTTCAAGTTAGAGACTTCAAACTTTCCAAATCTCTTTATCTATGGCATAGTAAATTAAAGTGTCAAGATTGGAGTCCTACGATAACCAGGGGGCTGGCAAATCGATAAACTCGATAACGCAAAATCGATAGATCCAGCTATTTCGCAAGCCCTTTCAGCTAGAACTACCAAATTTAGGGAGAAAATAGCTATTTACAATCCCCAAAAAACTGCATCAAAAATTTTGGAGCCACGCCCACCCATTCCGCCCCCAGCCCCCCTCCGCAGTTTAACACTAAAAATGCCCATATCTTGTACAGTTTTTGAGCTAGAGCCATCAAATTTAGTGCCAAGATAGGTGTTGACTATACCCAACCAGTTACACGGCCATTGATAAAGACATTGGCAAAGTTTCAAGTCTCTAGCTTGAAGGGTGTGGAAAAAAGTTGCGCACATACGGACACACAGACGGACAGACACCAAGACGGACATTGCACAAAGCCAATATACTCTTTACCTCCGGTATCGAGTATAAAAACCAAATCAAAATATCTTGCATGGTTTCCGAGCTTTAAAATAATGTCAGTTTTTTTAGCACAATGCCCATAGTGCATTGGCCCGCCGTTGCCTTGAAACTCCACTGAGCGCAGGGGCAACTGAAACAACACTATACGCACAGTCTATCCGCTTTAGCTATCACTATCGCGCCCACTCGCACTTTTTGCTAATACATGTTCACATAAAACACGCAAATGAAAAATTATGAAACATGAATTGCGTTTTAAACTTTATTTACTTATGGATTCTAAAACTTAATATAGCAGTATTATACTTTATATACTCTTCGAAAGCTTACAAATTCAATTAACTCCTATATAAATGAGATTCCATTTGGGTATGTATAAAGTATAAAAGAATCAACATGACTGCCTTGGAAGACAAAATCTTGTTTTCTTACTCAAGCGCAATAATAGGGGAAGAAAAATAGTTTTGTGAACAAGTGTTTGCAAAAGCCTAGTTTTTATCTCAAGATACTTGGCTGGCTACAGCGAAGCAACAGAGCAGCTGCAGCGAAAAAACAGCGCAGTAACCGCGCAACTACAGCGGAGCAACAGCGCAGCGGCAGCAATATAACAGCGCAACACCAGTGCAGCAACAGCACAGTTTTGGAATTACTATTTAGTGATAATGTTGCTGTTTATACCCTGAACCCATAAAATGGGTAAGTCAGGGTATAATGGTTTTGCGCAAAAGTATGTAACAGGCAGAAGGAAGCATCTCCGACCCCATAAAGTATATATATTCTTGATCAGTATCAATAGCCGAGTCGATATGGCCATGTCCGTCGTCCGTCCGTCTGTCCGTCTGTCTGTCTGTCCGTCTGTCCGTCTGTATGAACGCGTAGATCTCAGAGACTACAAGAGCTAAAGACTTCAGATTTTGAATATAAGTTCTCCTATACCATCAGCAGAACAAGTTTGCTTCAAATTATCGATAACTACTTTGGTTTTCGATATACACATGGAATCGATAAAAAAAAACTATCGAATTGGGAAAATGTAAAAATGGGGGTTGGTGTAATGGGTAACGATAGAACTTTTCTCAAAATTTCCAAATCGGTTAAGAAACACCATAGATATCGTAAAGTTAAGTCAGTTATGAGTTTTGCTTAAAGTGAAAATTATTTGAAGCATACTTTTAGGATGCAAGGACTGCAACTGGGTTCAGGGTATCTTCTGGTCGGGCTATCCCGACTAGAGCCTTCTTACTTGTTTTCTTTTGATTTATAGTTTTTGCACTTTGACAAGACTAATAGTGATTAATTGAATTAAGATAATATGTATGGGATAAGTTATATTTTCTTAAAGAAGTGATAGTTCCGGATAAATATCCGATCACGGTATTGATTAAGCCAGTTTAATTTTAATATTTTTATAACGTTGGTTATGTCAAAGCCTAAAACTATTGCAATGCTCCAATTCAATTAGCTTCAGTAAACTTCTTTAGTATGCGCATAATTATTCTAGAAGTTTTCCTATTTAACAGAAATTGCTGGTTTGAGCTCAGATCATCATCATCTTGCAACTGTTCTTTCAACGCTACGAGCATTATGCAGTCAACAACGACCTGCACCACATTCCTCCCCATTAACAAAATTTATATAAAACCTTATACCGTATTGGTATCCAGTTGCAACGTTTTACTGTTGAAAAAAAAAGTAAGCAATTAGAAAAACACTTATACTATATATTCAAATAAGTTAAACATTTTTAAAAATTGACATGCATTTAAAAGCTCTTTTGTTTATATTATATTAAACTAATTTCATAGATTAAGTTATTAGTAATTACCAATTTTCAAACAATACGAAAATAAATTGAAAGGAAACAAGTAACTAAATATAATCACATTTTAAGCTGACCCTATGAATATGAAATGGTAAAGTAGTTATTATTTTGGCATACAGTTTGTTGCGTGATGGAGTTTGAATTTTGAATTTGATCAGACACAAACACGAAATTACGTATTTTTGACTGCATTAATTTACATAATATTACATTTGTTATTCACTTTGTGCGGTATTATTGATGTGTCAACATCTATAAGCACGGGTACGGCAGATATAGATTATCTGCCAGTTGAATACATGCAAAGAAATGCAGCGAGCTGCGTGTAAAAAACAAATACAGTCCAAGTTGGAAGGGTAGTATAAACTTAAAACGAACTTTGTGCAATTGAATAGCGAAACTTGAGATTCTTTAATATAATTTCAATTCTACCTGTTCTTTTTTATTCTAGCATTGTTTATTGTTTATTGTACAATATATATATATAATACAATCACATATTATAATTTTCATTGAAAATTATTGTGTATTGGTTCAAGGGGTATTTTTTCTTTGTGCAGTTTGTGCGTCTCAGCTACGACAAGCCCGTCGATTAAAGAAGAGGCGGCGGGTCAGCGGACAGCAAGAACGGTAAAAAGTTGTGACGATGCACAATTTTTATAGTTGTAAGTATTATTAAGTATGGTGGCGGTTAATTATAATTTGTAGTATTTAAGTATTTCACCCCGAATTTATAGCGTTGGATATGAAGACGAGTTATATTTTTGTAATTAAACAACCATAAAGAGACCACGGTAGCTATTAGTATTGTTATAACAGAGAATGCAGACAACGCAGCAGCAGAAACTAGAGAACACCGACAGCGCATTTACGCGCAGTAGTAGATTTGCGCGTGCCAAACGACACGAGCAACAGTCGCAGCCATTATACAATTAATAATCATTAAATTGTATCATGGTCGCAGCGATCCACAGAGCAGCCAACTCAGACAACGCAGCAGCAGAATCCAAACAAACCCCGGCAGCGCAGCTACACGCAGTAGCAGAATGGCGCGTGCCAAACGACACGAGCAACAGTCGCAACGATCAACAGAGCAGCCAACGCAGACAACGCAGCAGCAGAATCCAAACAAACCCCGGCAGCGCAGCTACACGCAGTAGCAGAATGGCACGAGCAAAACAGCGCGGGCAGCGGCCACAGTAAGCAGCAGACGAAGCCGACAGTAGAGGAAGGGAGAAGCTGCAACAAATTCGCTCGCAGCCAGAGCGGGACATAAGAAAACGGCGTGGGCAGCGGCCGCCACCGATGTAACGAAGCCTGGAAAAGGGTCGGCAGCGAAGAGCTCGCGATCGACACGCCGAGCCCCGGGGAGTTAGTTGCGTGGAGACCTGAAAACGAACAAGAACGGCCGCGGGCCAAATGATGGCCAACGTTGCACAGCGCGTAGACACGTGAAGAAGCGAGCCCACGAACACGCAGTACGGAAGACAAGACGCCGGAGGGCAAAACCACTGAGGAACGAGGACGAGGCCAAGGGGATAGAGAAAAACCACGAACGAGGACAATTTGTTTGGTGCGAAGCTAGGTAGGATTAGGTGTACAAAGTAGCAATTTGCGAAATAAAACAAATAAGTAACTTAGTTCAGAAATAATGGCGTCATTAATGTTGGTGAATTTGTGCTAGTTCCACCGCGAGTGAAAGTGATAAGTGTACGTGTGGCTCGCCTTCCGCTTGGAGACTCCGTTGGCTGTTGCTGGTCAATACCGTGACAGCCCGCGAAGTTTCACAGCGGCGCATGCCGGTTGCGCACTTGGTGTACCCTAGGTCAATACCAGGGGCATTCGAGCCGCAACCAGCAGGGGCCAGCACACGGCCATAAGACGCTTTGGCGGACCACCGTACCACCGGTGCTGCCCTAGTCTCACTTGCGGCAATTTTTCCAAGCATGGTGTCTCAGTTCCCACCCCTTTCGAGTCCCGGCAGATTACAAATTTCTTGTAAGGTGGCCCTGGAGAGGCTGAGCTGCCTCAGCCATACAAAAAGCTACCTTACAGGTGGCACCCGAGCAGGAACTCTGGGATTGCTTAGAAGCGTATATAATAGGTGTATATTTCGAAAGGGGCACTGAAATAGTGTAAAAAGCTAGAGTGAGGAAAAGTGTGGTGACTTTCACACAGAAAATTAGTAGTAGTGGTCCTGCAGGGCTGTGCACATAACGGCATAGGCAGCGGTGCGACAGGGATGTTAGAACATACGTTTGCATACACACGCACTCGCACATGGGCAGACGATTTGGGAAAACCGCCGTTAGTTGTGTCTGTTGTTGTTTTGCGTTGCAGTTTTGAGCGCTGCTGCGTAGGCGCCGTTGTCACTAACACCGACAAAATCATTATAGCAATCGCAAGTACGTATGCAGGGTGTGCAATTCATGGTTTTGGTTGGTGCTTTGAAGCACGTGGGAGTAGTTTTAATAGCATTGGTCAGTGTTTGCACAGTGGCACATTTTTGGCAACCGGCACAGTTATGTAGGCACTTTCAGGTACCAAGTAGGGACCTGCGAGCGCGGCCATACATACATATATATAGGCAGACCCATAAAGAGAGAAAATATTTAAAACAAAGAAAAA
>JAWNNU010002391.1:0-59396 GCA_035044585.1 Scaptomyza polygonia
TACCTGAGGAGGGTTTATGAGAGACACAAGTAGCAACGATCAGGATGCCAGCCGAGAGCGCACGCAAGGCGCTAGAAAAGGGATCCCTGAAGGTTGGCTGGGTGAGGTGCAGGCTGAAAGAGCGCGTCGCAGTGGTCAAGTGCTTCAGATGCCTAGAATTTGGACATATGGCCCGCAACTGCTGCAGCGAGACAGACAGATCTAAGATGTGCAGGAGGTGTGGACAGGAGGGCCACATAGCCAAGGATTGTCGGAGCGACCCACAATGCATGTTCTGCAAAGATAAGAACGCTGAGTGGAGGCACGTGGCGGGAAGTGGGCGTTGTCCTCTATTCAAGAAGGCTCTTCAAAAACCTAAATGAATTGTGTAGAACTAAATCTTAACCACTGCGAGGCGGCTCAGGCACTACTGAGACAAACGGCAAGGATGTCTCAGTAGTGCCTGATGTCACATTGATCTGCGAACCGTATAGGAGGATCCCAGGAAACGGATGGGCAGTCAGCAAGTGTGGGAAGGCAGCTATATGAGCAGTAGAGTCACCACCACAGGACGTGAATGGGAGGAGCGAGGGATACGTACGGGCAAAGGTCAAAGGCATCACCTTCCGTTTAGGAGCCCGCCAGCACAGGTTAGCGCGCAATGAGACTGCTAGCCATCCCGTCTCCAGGCGCGACGAAATTTCGAACAACATGATGGGGCACGAACAGGTTAGGTCGGCAGTCGTGAGTCGCGTGTGCTACAACTGCTCACAAGGGGGACACTTTGCCAGAGAATGCCCAAATCCCAAGGTGGTATTCTGTAGACAGTGTGGTGCTCAAGGCGTGAGCGATTTGGCGTGCTGCGGTAGGAGAGCGGGAAACGGACAGCCGCGTCATCCGGAGCGGGATCGGATGGGCGCCGGCGCGAGTCAGTCCCGGAACTAGAATGCCCTCTTAGAGTCGGAAATAGTCGCATAATCGCCATGGTGAAGGTCGGGGACCGAATGGCGAAGGCGACGATCGACACCGGGGCGTCACGAAGTTTCGTGAGCCAAAGTTTTTTTGAGGAAATAAAGGCAAAGGGGGAAGTATTCGCAGCGATCGCGAATACTCACTTAGCAGATGGATCGAAGGTAGCAATTAGTAAATTGTTGAGAGTCAAGGTCAATCGATCGAAGGAGCCGAATTAGGGCCAGAAGGGGTAAAGGAACAAGAGAGTCGCGGTAGCAAGGACACCACGCTAGCCAAGCAAGGGGCCGGCCGAGAAGCAGTTAAAGTCGTCAAGGAGCCATCGCTAGGCCAGGTGGAAAGTGCAGGAGCCTAGGCGCCGCAAGCAGGAGACCCTAAAGCAGGATCATCATCGGAAGAAGACGCTGCGCAGGAATCAGTCTGGCCAGCGGACTTGGAACCAGCCACGCAGGAGTTTTTAAGGACAGAGTTGCAACTCTTCGAGGGATTGAAGAGCGTATCCCACGTAGCCGAGCATCGGATCATCATGAGGGATGACAAGCCGATCAAGCAGAGAGGTACTACCCCAAAAATCCGGCGATGCAACGCGTGATCGACCAGCAGGTGAATGAACTGATAGAGGCGGGGGCAATCGAGCCGTCACGCAGCCCACACAGCGCGCCCATAGTGCTCGTCCGTAAGAAGACGAACGGTGGGGGATGTGCGTGGACTACAGGCAGCTCAACGCACACTCTATACCGGATGCATACCCCGTACCCAGGATAAATCACATACTGGAAAAGTTGAGGCACGCACGCTATATTTCGACGCTGGACTTGAAGCACGGTTACTGGAAAATTCCGATGGCGGCAAGCAGCAGGGAGTACACCGCGTTCACAGTGCCAGGTCGACGGCTGTTTCAATGGCGAGTCATGCCATTTGGGTTGCATTCGGCCGGTGCGACTTTTCAGAGAGCATTGGATACGGTGATAGGCCCGGAGATGGAGCCGCATGCGTTCGCCTATTTAGACGACATAATAGTAATCAGCGCAACAAAAGAGCAACACATAGCAGACTTTAGAAAAGTAATCCGACGGCTGAGAGAGGCCAACCTAAAACTTAATCAAAAAAAATGTTCGTTTTTTCAGAAGAAGCTAGTATACCTAGGGCATCTGGTGAGCGAGAAAGGAATCCAGACGGACCCCTCAAAGGTGGAAGCCATGAAAAATCTTAAGGCACCCACAAACCTGAAAGAGCTTAGACGATGCCTAGGGATGGCGTCGTGGTACCGCCGATTCGTGCCCAATTTCACAACAGTGGTACAACCGATGACAGAGCTGTTGAAGAAGTCCCGGAAGTGGTCGTGGAAGGTGGAGCAGCAAGCCGTATTAGACAGCCTCAAGAAGTGTCTAACGTCCGCTCCTGTCCTGGCATATCCGGAGTTCGGAGAAAAGTTCACGTTGCAGACGGACGCGAGCGACTACGGCCTCGGAGCAGTACTCACGCAAACCATTGATCAGCAGGAGCAGGTCATTGCGTACGCCAGCCGAAAACTTTCAAAGGCAGAATCGAACTATTCGGCCACAGAGAAGGAGTGCTTGGCGATCGTGTGGGCGATCAGGAAACTCAAATGCTACCTTATAGGATACCGATTTGAGGTGATCACAGACCACATTGCATTAAAATGGTTGGATTCAATTGAGAGCCCCACAGGAAGGATAGCGCGCTGGGCTTTAGAGCTACAGTAATACCAGTTTGACGTCAAATACAGGAAAGGCAAGCTCAACGTGGTGGCAGACGCTTTGTCACGAGACCCGTTGGAGCAGCTCCAGCAAGCCGTGGTTCAACAGTTCCCCGGAGGGTGGATTCCAAAGATGTTGGAAAAGGTAGCCAAGGAACCATCTAAGTATACAGACTACGTGGAAGAAAACGGACAGTTGTACAGACACCTGGGCCACCGCGCGGATGACGAGGACTAAGCGTACTTGAACTCCTATTGGGTTAGAGATGGAACACACCGCCCCATACTGCCCTCAGGAGAACCCGACCGAGAGGACCAACAGGACGGTAAAGACGATGATCGCGCAAGATATTTCCGGAAATCAAAGTTCTTGGGACCAGTAGATACCCGAAATATCGTTAGCCGTCAACTCGAGCATCGCAGACTCAACAGGATTTTCCCCAGCATTCTTGATGCAAGGAAGGGAACCTCGTTTTCCAGCAACGTTGTACGAGGAGAGAACGCCAGAAACAGGAAGCACACCGCAAAGGCCGGAGCAAAAGGCACACAGGCTAAAGGAGGTGTTCGACATAGCGCGAAGCAACCAGCAGCGAGCATCAACGGATCAAGGGAGAAATTACAAATTGCGACGAAGGGAATGGAGACCGACGATCAACTTTTTTTGCTAAGGACGCACCAACTCTCGAAGGCCAGCGACGGATTCGCAGCCAAGTTAGCACCGAAGTATGAGGGGCCATACAGGGTGAAGAAATTCATCTCACCAAATGTAGTGCGTTTGACAAAAGACGGGGATCGGAAAAGCAGAATTGCAAGCGTAGCACAGCTAAAACCCTTCCAGCAAGACGGAGAAGAAGCCGAATCGAGTCGGGGAGAAGCATAACCAGAGAAAAAAAACCCCAACAAAACTCTTATACTAACCCACAACGTTTCAAAACATACAACTAAAATTTCAATAGTAATTCCGTAATAACCCACAATTATGTTTCTCCCAACAGAAATGAGCAAAGAACAATACTAAAACTAGAGGAAGGGACGCACCGTCAAACGAAGTTGATGAAGGTGGAAGAGGCTTGGGGCGCGCACGGACCAGCCATAACAAGATACGTGCACGAAGAAGAGGTGACAGACACGCTGGAAGGCATCCACGTGCTGCAAAAGGTGGTGACAACCACAATTTTTATGCAAGCTCGAGAGGAAGGGAGCCCCAACGACACGGCCGAACCAGAAACTGAAAACAACGAAGAGAGTGAGGAAGAAGGTGTGCTGGGATGGGAAGAGGGACTAGAGGAGATAGCAAAGGAGACACCACGACAATCGAACGTACGCCGAGTATGGGCCCCGGGACTATGGTCGGAGGCAACGGACGACGACGACGACAAACCGTCGAGTAGCGCCGCAACCGAGCGACGCCAAGCGCCCCTTACCCCACGGCGGGAGGAGAACCTTACCCCGGCAGATCCCGACGAGAACACAGGAGCGCCACCCGAAGTCCCAAAGAATTGGACGTGCCACCCAGACACAAGCATCGTGACCAAGCGGGCCATCGAGGAAATTAAACGGGAACTGCGTGCACGTAGCAGGCGAACATTGAGGGACCGGCTTAGGGTAACAGTAGGAGAAACAGTTTACTCCGTGACCATACACCCGGACGGGAGGGTCACTGTCACGAAGAAAGGGGGGAGTGTGAAGTAGGTCCAGCGTGAACCTCCCTCACATACATAGATACAATAAGGCTTATGAACACAAACAATAAATAGATTTAAGACAAAGAAAGATTTTTGAAGACAACAAATTAATAGACATAAGGCAAAAAATATGACTTAAGAAGAAAAAACAAATGAAATGAATAATAGATAAACACAAATGAATTACAATTTACTCTTAGAATAAGGGAAGAGAAAGCAGCGCAGCAAGAGGGCCGGGCAGCGTAGCCGGCGAAAAACGTATGAGGGCTCGCTTGCGACACGCGACCCAATTGTCGCGAGCGAGGGCAGCGAAGAAGCGCGCTGACCTGTAGTGCGAGACCGGCAGGGTAGTGAGTGAGAGAGCGCGTAACCGAACAGACGCGGCCGCGGAGTAAAAGATCGCACCAGAGGAGTTACAAGTAGGAGTAAAAGTCAAGACACAAGAAATAGGAGAAAATTTAAAAATAAAAGGAAAGTATGGTCATGGAAAAACTCACACGCGTTTTGTTTGGAGGTTGCTAGTGCTAAGAGAAGGGTTAATGTGCCAAATAAATCGGTGGTCGTCATCTAATAAAGCGACAGCACGGCTTGCACGACTAGAGGTGTTGGTACAAAGGTTGACCTTGTACGACCCCTAACCGCTGAGACGCTCGTTGATGCGTTTTTCTCAAAACATCGGGTTGAATATCACGACACTTACCTCCATTTCGCGAGCGTCCCCGATATAAAATACAAATATCTTGTGACGTGGATTTTGGACAGACTGAGATCTGTACCCCGGCAAAATAACTACTTTACAGTTGTTATTCCAAAAAAATATAATAAAGAGTTAAATGTAGAGTAAATTTGTGTATTTTTCGTATTCCCTTTTCCCCCTTTCTACACATTTTCAGTGAGTCGGCATTGCGCCAGTGGTTCGGTGCGCCCCACCATAAAGCCCACGTGGAGCAGACCTGAGGGGTATGCTAGCGAATCTTCCGAGTTTTACTCTGGATTCTGCGACGCTTGCCTCTTGGGTAGATTCCATGTGTAGCGACAAGTGGGTAGTACCCTGGAGTTGCAGTTGTGTGAGGTACGAGGGTCGGATGGGGTTGGCCGACCGGCGCGCAGGTCTAAGGCTGGGTCTAGCTTAAACTTGTTTTAATCTTTGTCCATAATATGATGTTATTAAAACAAGGTCTAGCTGAAAAAAAACTAAGCAGCACTAGTGCGAAACGGCTAGAAACAATTTACCGTTGCTAAGGCAACTGGAATGCCGAGCTGCATTTCGGCTCAAAATAGGGTTATGGTTGGTACACTAAAATAACACATTTTTGTTCGTTTTTTTGTCTTTTGATTGTATGCATGTTAGATTTTTTGTGTTAGCTGGATCATCTAGATCCATGTCCATGTCATCAGCGTGTAGGCTGTTGGCAGGTGTGCATTTTTGTGTTGTATTGGCGATGCGTGTGTGGGCTGACGTAGTTGGTAAGTCCATTGGTAGGTCGTAGGTAGGTGGGTATTGTTGTGATATGTTGTTGTTCGTTGGCGGCCTTAAGGTGCTAGAGTGCGTGGTTGTTGGTCAGTTTGATGACGTTGTGTCTCCATTTGATGTTGCTGTGTTGCTGGTTTGTTTTGCTGTCGGGCTGGCTAGGGTTTTGGCATAGCTGTTTCTTAGTTTGTGGCTGTGTCGCGTGTGGTATATTGTTAATGCTGTTTTGTGATCCACTTTTTCTGTTGTTTTTATCGCCACGAGTTCCTGTTGTTTTAGGAATGCAGGGCATTTACGGTCTTGTGGGCTGTGTTTGTAATCCACTTCTGGATTATTAATGCAGTTTATGCAACTTTTTTCGTTGGTACAGTTCTCATTTTCATCTGTGTGTGTTTTTCCGGAGCAGGTTTTGCATATTTCTTCAGGGCTTTTGCAGGTCGGTGTTGGGTGGCCAAAGCGCAGGCATCTTTTACATTTTAGCGGCATTGGGATATAGGGGCGGACTCTTACTCGTTCGTATCCAATTCTTATGGATTCAGGCACAGTAAGCGAAGCGAAAGTGATTGTGATAAGTCCGGTTTCGACCAGGTTTTGTTCTTGTTTTTTGAGTATTTTGCGGACTTCGATTACGTTTTGTGTTTTTAGTTCTTCTAGTATTTCTGTTTGGTCAATGTTGCACAGTTCGTTGCTGTATATAGCTCCTTTAGATTGGTTAAGGGATTTGTGTTCAGCGACTGTAACTTCTATATGTGCCATGTTTTTAGTTTGAGTAATTTTGTTGCTTGTATGTTGTTTTTGGTTTTAACTAATAAGAAACCGGCGCGTGTTTTTTTGCAAGATTCGACTTCTCCTCCACATGTGTAGTCTATTGTTATACTCGATACCGAAGGTAAAGAGTATATTGGGTTTGTGCAATGTCCGTCATGGTGTCTGTCCGTCCGTCCGTCTGTCCGTCTGTATGTTCGCAACTTTTTTCCACACCCTTCAAGTTAGAGACTTCAAACTTTGTAAACCCCTTTATCTATGGCATAGTAAATTAAAATGTCAAGATTGGAGTTCTACGATAACTAGGGGGCTGGCAAATCGATAAACTCGATAACGCAAAATCGATAGATCCAGCTATTTCGCAAGCCCTTACAGCTAGAACTACCAAATTTGGGGAGAAAATAGCTACTAACAATGCCCAAAAAACTGCATCAAAAATTTTGGAGCCACGCCCACCCATTCCGCCCCCAGCCCCCCCGCAGTTTAACACTAAAAATGCCTATATCTTCTACAGTTTTTGAGCTAGACCCATCAAATTTGGTGCCAAGATAGGTGTTGACGATCTCCAACCAAATTCATAAAAACTTTGGATGCCACGCCCATCTATACTGCCCTATCCGCCCTCAACCACCCCAACGCTTCGCTAAAAACTGTAGTGCGTGTATCTTCCATAGTGTTTGAGCTAGAGTCACAAAATTTGGTAGGTAGATAACTGGTAATGATCCCCCAAAAACTGCATCAAAGTTTTGGAGCCCCACCCACCCATTCCGCCCCCAGCACCCCCGCAGTTTAAAAACAGAAATGCTTATATCTCTTACAGTTTTTGAGTTAGAGCCACCAAATTTTGTGCCAAAATAGGTAATTATAACCCCCAAAAAAATTCATAAAAACTTTGGATACCACGTCAATCCATACTGCCCAAGCTGCCCCAAACCGCCCCAATGCTTCACTAAAAACGGGAATGCGTGTATTTTCCAAAGCGTTACGGCTAGAGTCACCAAATTTGGTAGGAAATTAGCTTTTAACGATCGTCAAAAAACTGCATCAAAGTTTTGGAGCCACGCCCCCCCGTTCCCCAGCCCCCTGCATTTTGAAATCAAAAACGCCCATATTTTCCACATTTTTTGAGCTAGAGACGCCAAATTTGATGCCAAGATTGGTGATGAAGAAACCCAAAAATTTTGGATGGCGGCCCCCACCCATACCGCCCCCAGCCCCCCCTTCACCATATTCTACTAACTTTGAGCTAGAGTCACCAAATTTGGTATGAAGATAGCAATTAACATCATAAATAGATCTACAGCAAAACTTTGGACGCCACGCCCCCCATACCAGCCCCCAGCCCCCCTTTTACCATATTCTACTAACTTTGAGCTAGAGTCACCAAATTTTGTATGAGGATAGCAATTAACATCATAAATAGATCTGCAGCTAAACTTTGGACGCCACGCCCCCCATACCAGCCCCCAGACCCCAGCCCCCCTTCCACCATATTCTACTAACTTTGAGCTAAAGTCTCCAAATTCGGTTTGAGGATAGCTATTGACATGATACATAGATCTGTAGCAAAAATTTTGATGCCACGCCCCCATACCGCCCCAGCCCCTACCTTTAACAAACTTTGAGCTAGAGTCACCAAATTTGGAAGGAAGATAGCTTTTTGGCATCCCCATCTGCACCAGACAATCGTTGAGGCAGCGTACACCCCTGCCGTATCCACACACCATTGCAATCAGCTCTCTTTTAATCTGTTTTACTACTGGTATCGAGTATACCGCAGTCGGGTGCGTCCGACTGCAACGTTTCTACTTGTTTTTTTATTAAGAAAGGGGGATACTTTTTTGAATGTTTCATTGTTTTTTTTTATTGTTCACAATGTATTTTGGGTTGTCTGCGTTTGCAAATTTGCTGTGAAATGGTGTTGTTGCAAGTCTGTGTATGTCTGGCGGTTTATCCATTGTTTTTGTTTTAGGGCTCGCGCCCGCACTCCGCTGTGTTTTTGCTTGTACTTGTTGTTTTTGTATTTTTCGTATTTTGTTATGTGCATTTGTTTGTTTTTGCTTATAAGCTGATAAGGTATTTACGATTGCTCTTTGGGCACCTTGGTAATCGCAGAAGTAATACGTCTGTTCTCCAAGAAGGTCAAAGTGCAACTGTTATTCACATTCATATATCAGAAATTATAAATTGTGTATGTATAATAATAACTATTTAATAACACTGCAAAATTTATTTCCGTGTTCAGTTAATTTTGTGCCGACTGCATATTTGTACGCTCATTAATACATACATACATACAAGCTATTTGTGCATATACCCAGTGGCACACATCATAATTAGGCCTGGCCACAGTATGCATTATCGCTACAGTAAAAGTTATGCATTACACTTGCCAACTTTTGTGTGCACAGTTGTAAGCTGGAAAAATTTACCTCTACTTTAGCTATGACTTGGAAACAACGCGAAGCGTTTGTAAAGTAAATTCGGCAATCTTGTCTTTGTGTTAGTGCGTTTGTGAAGTAAATTCGAAAATCTTGTCTATGGGCTAGTACGTTTCGTCGAATGAGTAAGAGGAAGATCATTATTATGTACATATGTACATACATTTGCGTGCAGTTGTGTGCTTTGCCGTGTGTTAAAAGATTTACAGAGCTGGCAAAAAGTATTAAAAGTGGACCAATACAGGAAAGTATTATTATTAAAAACATTATTAATTAAAACAAACATTAACATTATGATATTATAAATATTAAATTGGATTCCGACAGCATCACGGCACACCAGAGCAATGCCATCGCATTGTTCAAGCGATCCTCTGCTCAATTGAGGAAAAGAAGTACTCCTCTGCGGTATTCCTGGATGTCAAACAGGCATTCGACCGGGTATGGCACGCCGGTCTCCTCTACAAAATCAAGCTCCAGCTGCCTGCTCCTTACTATCTAACCCTTAAATCTTACCTAACCGACAGGTTCTTTTATGTAAGGTGTGAAAGCTCTAAATCGAGGCTAGAACGTGTTCAGGCTGGCGTTCCACAGGGCAGTGTGCTGGGTCCAATATTATACACCTTATTCACCGCGGATCTACCAGTGCTCCAACATGATAAGCTCCTTACTGCCTCCTACGCTGACGACACAGCCTTCATCGCCTCGGCAACGGACCGCGCTGAGGCATCCGAAATCGTCCAAAGGCAGCTGGACTTGCTGCAACCATGGCTATTAAGGTGGAATATATCAGTAAACACTGAGAAGTCACTGCACATGACATTTGCAAACCGCAGGCTCAATTGCCCTCCAGTCAGCCTACACAGTTTACCCCTTCCAGTTGTGAATAAGGTGAGGTACCTGGGCCTTACTCTTGACAG
This sequence comes from Scaptomyza polygonia, assembly GCA_035044585.1. Lineage (NCBI taxonomy): Eukaryota > Metazoa > Arthropoda > Insecta > Diptera > Drosophilidae > Scaptomyza > Scaptomyza polygonia. The sequence goes on from JAWNNU010002391.1 coordinate 9,951, forward strand.
GCGCCTTAACTGGCAGGCTCACCTCAAGGCCAAAAGGACGCAGCTAAACCTTAAGGTAGCTAAAATGAACTGGCTGCTCGGTAAACGCTCGGAGCTGAGCACTCGCAACAAAGTGTTGCTTTACAAAGCGCTGCTTAAGCCAATCTGGACATACGGCATCCAACTCTGGGGGACGGCAGCTGAGTCCAACATTGAAATCATTCAGCGTTTCCAGAGCAAGCTGCTCCGAAGGATTATTGGCGCACCTTCTTACGTAAGAAATTCAGTCTTACACAGAGACCTGGAAGTGCCCTCAGTAAGGAGCGAAATCCGCAAATTCGGTATAAGATACTCCTCCAGGATCGAGCGTCACCCTAACCATTTGGCCTTAAACCTGCTGGACAACAGCCAACATTTAAGGCGGCTAAAACGGAGCCATCCCCTGGACTTGCCGTTCAGACCTGAGCCGCATTGGTGACCTAATTCTGATCATTTTGATTTTTATACTCGATACCGAAGGTAAAGAGTATATTGGGTTTGTGCAATGTCCGTCATGGTGTCTGTCCGTCTGTCCGTCTGTCCGTCTGTCCGTCTGTATGTTCGCAACTTTTTTCCACACCCTTCAAGTTAGAGACTTCAAACTTTGCAAATCTGTTTATCTATGGCATAGTAAATTAAAGTGTCAAGATTGGAGTTCTACGATAACTAGGGGGCTGGCAAATCGATAAACTCGATAACGCAAAATCGATAGATCCAGCTATTTCGCAAGCCCTTACAGCTAGAACTACCAAATTTGGGGAGAAAATAGCTACTAACAATCCCCAGAAAACTGCATCAAAAATTTTGGAGCCACGCCCACCCATACCGCCCCCAGCCCCCCCGCAATTTAACACTAAAAATGCCCATATCTACTACAGTTTTTGAGCTAGACCCTCCAAATTTGGTACCAAGATAGGTGGTAACGATCTCGAACCCAATTCATTACAACTTTGGATGCCACGCCCATCTATACTGCCCTATCCGCCCTCAACCACCCCAACGCTTCGCTAAAAACGGTAGTGCGTGTATCTTCCATAGTGTTTGAGCTAGAGTCACAAAATTTGGTAGGTAGATAACTGGTTACGACCCCCCAAAAACTGCATCAAAGTTTTGGAGCCCCACCCAACCATTCCGCCCCCAGCCCCCCCGCAGTTAAAAAACAGAAATGCTTATATCTTTTACAGTTTTTGAGTTAGAGCCACCAAATTTTGTGCCAAAATAGGTGATTATAGTCCCAAAATAAATGCATAAAAACTTTGGATGCCACGCCAATCCATACTGACCAAGCTGCCCCAAACCGCCCCAATGCTTCACTAAAAACGGGAATGCGTGTATTTTCCAAAGCGTTAAGGCTAGAGTCACCAAATTTGGTAGGAAGATAGCTAATAACAATCCCCAAAAAACTGCATTAAAGTTTTGGAGCCGCGCCCCCCTGAACCCGAGCCCCCTGCATTTTGAAATCAAAAACGCCTATATTTTCCACATTTTTTGAGCTAGAGCCGCCAAATTTGGGGCCAAGATAGGTGATGAAGAAACCCAAAAAAAGTGGATGGCGCCCCCCACCCATACCGCCCCCAGCCCCCCTTCCACCATATTCTACTAACTTTGAGCTAGAGCCACCAAATTTGGTATGAGGATAGCAATTAACATCATAAACAGATCTGCAGAAAAACTTTGGACGCCACGCCCCCCCCATACCAGCCCCCAGCACCCAGCCCACCTTCTACCAAATTCTACTAACTTTGAGCTAGAGTCACCAAATTCGGTTTGAGAATAGCTATTGACATCATAAATAGATCTGCAGCAAAAGTTTGGATGCCACGCCCCCCCTTACCAACCCCATCCCCCCTTCCCAAAAATTTTACTATTTTTGAGCTAGAGTCACCAAATTTGGTATGAGGATAGCAATTGACATCATACACAGATCTTCAGCTAAAATTTTGATGCCAAGCCCCCCCCCCCCCCCATACCTCCCCAAGCCTACCATCCACCATATTCTTCTAACTTTGAGCTAGAATCACCAAATTTGGAAGGAAGATAGATTTTTGGCATCCCCATCTGCACCAGACAATCTTTGAGGCAGCATACACCCCTGCAGCAGCATACACCCCTGCCGTATCCACACACCATTGCAATCAGCTCTCTCTTTTAATCTGTTTTACTACTGGTATCGAGTATACCGCAGTCGGGTGCGTCCGACTGCAACGTTTCTACTTGTTATTATTAATTTGTTTATTTTATTTTTATTTATTTTTCTTTTTGTTTTTATTCACCCAAATATGTGAAATCTGTGATACCCTTTCCCCATGTTATGTAGTTCTTTAAACAAATTTGCTTATTGTCTTCAAAAGACAGATTGTAAATAAAATCAAACTTTAAAAAAAAAAAAAAAATAAATATTAAAAATATACATTTACACATAAATTTACATAATATTCAAAATATACTAATTGTTTTAAATTTTCAGATGCTATCAAAGCAGACGATGTTAAGAGCGCACCTACATTAAACTTAAAAGACAAGCGTTCAAAACGCACAAGGGTCGTTTGGCAAATAAAATACGACATTTAACTTAAAACTAATTTTAATAACATAAATAACAATAGAAACACATCAGAACAGGAAAATTATGACAATATTGTTTGTTGAAATTTGAATTAAATGCTTATTTATTTTCCCAATACAATTTCAGCCCTGCGTCCATATATAACGCGCATTACAGCCTTCCACAAAGTATATTGAGTCGCATTACATGTGCATTACAACTCCATATACTTTTTATTTCTAAGTATATTGAGTCGTACAGCACGCGCATTACAACTCAATATACTTTTCCAAAAATGTGTCGTATAACATGTGCATTAAAACGCAATATACTTTTCCGAAATTGTAATGCCGCTTGTGGACAGACTGCCCACAATCTACATTACAATTTCATAAAAAGTATATGCAGTTTTATCGGCAGCCGAGCGCATTTCGAAAACCTTTCGGCTGCTGTTTACAACCTGTACCACAAGTGGTATAGGTTTTGGGCGCAACGCGGCCATCGCTGTGTAAACGTAATCCAGGTTATCGTAAACGTTTTGTGCGGGCCGCCCACAAAGTGCTCGATTAGAAATCGATCTAACAATGGGCATTTGCGCCACTGGGTGGAGATTCCTTTACATTTTGTGTACGCGAGAGAGCGATTTTGTATGCATTCATTTTTTGTTGTTGTGTAAAATAGTAATTCGTACTTATATTAAGCTTAAATTGGCTAATTTTTTTGTTATTTAGTACTTTATACTAATATTGAGAACCATGTACTTAATTTAAACCCTTCAGCCCACAATACGTTCTTCAAATGTGAGCCTACTTTCGGGATTAAACTAAGCCCAAAATTCTTATCTTTTGATGTGTTCAAATCTATAGGCACGAGTATCTTTTTCTGCCAGTTGAATACATGCAAACAATGAAGTGTGCCGTGCTGCGCTGGTCTCGACCTAAGAACAAATTTAGAGTGCTGTCGTGGAGTGACTGAAAAATTTCATATACATATTCATCTGAGTATGATTGTATTGGTGTAGCGGCAGAGAATAACTGTAAAATACAAATTTTAGAGTTTTGCCTCAATCTGCTTGATACAGTCCAAGTTGGAAGGGTAGTATAAACTTAATATGAACTTTGTGCAATTGAATAGCAAAACTTAAAATTCTTAAATATAATTTCAAATCTACGTGTTTGTTTATATTCTAGCATTAAAATCATATACTTAAGTTTTCACTGACAATCATTGAGTGTTGGTTCAAGGGGTATTTTTTCTTTGTGCAGTTTATGCGTCTCAGCTAAGACAAGCCAGCACGTTGTTGTTTTGTTCAGTTTCCCTTTGCGTTCAGCGGCCCGTCGACCAAAGGAGAGGCGGCGGGTCAGCGGACAGCGAACAGTAAAATGTTGTTGGTACATATTGTATGCAAGCGCGTTTGAAATATACATATATTTCTTGCTGTGCCTGCTTATCGAGGTTTTTGTTATTTTTGAAATTTTTCCTTTTTCTGTGTCGGCGGCAAACGCGCGCTTACATTTACATATGTTCCAATGCACTACTGAATACACTTTCGTAATTTGTGTACATCTTTGCATAACTGTATTGCAAGGATTTTTAGAAAGTGTCATAGGGTAAAAATTGGGAAGAGTATGTAAGATCAGCAATAGCAAAACTGATATTTGACTTCCTCAAGCGCAATAATGGGTGAAGAAAAATAGTTTTGTGGACAAGTGTCTGCAGAGGCCTAGTTTTTAGCTTAAGATACTTGGTTGGCTTGGTGCATATCTGTTGCTAGTGCATGAGTTTTGTTGGGTAGGACAAGTATCAAAAGGTCATAGAATACGTAAAGCAGGCAAGCTATCGTTCATATCCAAGAAACTTATTTATTGCATAATAACTAAATTCAATAAACTATTCTTTTCTTTTTTATGCTTATATTCAGCAATCAGCAACAGGTAAAAACAGGTGTTAACACATCGCTCGTGAGTTCTAACACTTATTAGTTTTTTTATACGGTAAAGAGTATATTGGGTTTTTGAAATGTCCGTCATTGTGTCTGTCCGTCTGTCCATCCGTATGTTAGCAACTTTTTTCCACACCCTTCAAGTTGAAGACTTGAAACTTTGCAAATGTCTTTATCTATGTCATGGTATATAAAATTACAAGATTGGAGTTCTGCGATTACTGTGGGGCTGGTAAATCGATAAATCCCCCTAATTCGGACGCCCTTACAGCTAGGACTACCAATTTTTGTGAAAATTGCTATAAACCATCAAAAAACTGCATAAAAACAACATAAAACAAAAATGCCTATATCTTCTACAATTTTTGAGCTAAAACCACCAAATATGTTGCCAAGATAGGTGTTGCCGACATACTGCCCTAGCCCCCTCCAACTCCCCCAACGCTTCGCTAAAAACTGTAATGCGTGTATCTTCCAAGGTGTTTTATCTAGCGTAACCAAATTTGGTAGGAAGATAACTCGTAACGACCCCCAATAAACTGCAAAATTTTGGAGCCACGTCCACCCATTCCGCCCCAGCTGCCCCGCGGCTTAAAAACAGAAATGCTTATATCTTTTACAGTTTTTTAGCTAGAGCCACCAAATTTAATGCCAATGACAACCCCCAAACAAACCACGCGTATCAATACTGCCCTAGCCGCCCCCACGCTTTGCAAAAATTGTAATGTGTGTATCTTTCAAGGTGTTAGAGCTAGAGTCACTAAATTTGGTTGGAAGATAACAGTTAACGACGTTAACGTTCCCAACCACTCCGCAGCTAAAAACCAGAAATGCCTTTATCTTGCACAGATTTTGTGCCAAGATTGTAGAAACGTAGAAACCCAAAAAAAATGGATGCCGCCCCAACCCACACCACCCCCATACTCCTTTTAACCAAATTCTACTAACTTTGAGCTAGAGTCACCAAATGTGGTAGGAGGATAGCAATTGACATATACATAAATCTGCAGCAACCATTAGGATGCCACGCCCCCGAATCGGCCCCAGCCCCCCTTTCCCTTATTTTAATTGTTTTATTAAACCCTGAACCTATAAAATGGGTAAATCAGGGTATAATGGTTTTGTGCAAAAGTATGTAACAGGCAGAAGGAAGCATCTCCGACCCCATAAAATATATATAAATTAAAAGAAGTCACTTTATTAATTAATTAAAGGATTATCTTTATTTACTCTTTATTTATTAGTTAAAGGATTATTACGATTTGTTTTTATTAATACGTTCGTTTGAACGTTAAGAGAACAAATTTAAAACTAAAGCTAAGTCAGACTGCAGCGCATCATGAAGCCACCGCTGTCGGCCGGAATGTCAACAGAATGCTGAGTTGACGTCTCCAGCGGGCGATCAGGCTGCTTGCGCGTGAGCTTCTAGCTTGCGCGTGTGCGGCTCCGGTTTCAACTGCAACTCAGTCGCGACGGCATCCGGCGCAACGACGTTGTCAGCAAACTCAAGCTTGCGGGTGTTAGCTCCTCCCCTTCTCGGCTGAAACGCGTCTTCGGGTTTCTTCTTTATTATTCTGCGTTGGTATAGCTTCCAGGTAACCACGAAGAGCAGGAGTAAGGCGACAAGCGTTAAGCAGCCATAGGACCGTGAAGATAGTCCTGATCTAAGATCCCCAATATGTCCGAGATTTTTTATGGTCAGATCATGTAGATATCGGAGGCTTAGGTGCTCCCTGAAGAGGGTGACGTTCACGACGGCTGATGTGGATACCACTGGTTTCCTCTTCAGGATGCCCCGGTGGTTTAAGTACCGGGTGCCATTCAACGAGATGTTATCGTCGTATGATGCGAGGAGAGTTCCCGCAACCGTCTGGCTGTTACCGGCGCTGTCTACCACTTGCATGGTTGCGCTGTTTATTACAGTGATGCCTTCGCCGATTACTACTACGGGCGCTAAGTGTCCGGGGCGTGTGGCACATTGTGCGACGTTTCCAGATACTAACTGTTGGGCGCAAGTAGTACCTTACAGTCTTCTGCAGAAGATGGTGCTCACAGTGGTAGCGCAGTCACGTACAGCGAAGGTCTTTGTTCCGCAGTCGGCCACAGTATTTTCTTCTTCTAGGTCTAATATTACATTATTATGCTGGACAGGAAGAATGTCTATTTTTTTACAGTTAAGCAAAGGTTTGGGATATTTTATTAGGAAATACAATAGTTCGGAATTTTGAAAAGCTTTAATGTGAGAGACCTCTTAAAGGTCAGTTATGCTAATATTGGTGAGATGTTCATTTAACAATTTCTTTATATCGATGCTGTCTAATATGAGGGGGCTAATTAAATTTATTTTTGCAAGTGTAACGGTGAGGATTAAGTCCTCAAGGTTTGTTATTATCATCCTGTTTTTTGCTAAAATTGTTGCATAAAAATGCTCGACCTCTGAATCTGGCTTTAAAATTTCGTTAAGAGCCCTTGAAACGTCATTAAGCCTGTCTTGAAATTTACTGTTAATCTCTATCTGCCTACTCTCGGATTCTATTAACTGACTCTGCTTGAATTTTATCTGTTCCCAGTCATCAAAATCTGGGGTTCCTGCAATTACCTTAAGGCCGCTACCTATCATGTTAATGCTACGTCTTTGTCGGTGGTGTACAGTCAGAAAAGCTATTAGAGTCGCTATATGTTGTAAGTCAGTTTTCAGTACCTGTTTCATATGGTCCTTGGGTAGGCTGTCTATCAATGTCCAAGTCTCGTCAATGTAAGTTTCAAAAGAGGTCAAGTTCGTCGTGTGTCCCATGTAAGTGTACGAGTCCCAGATTGTCACGTCTCCGTCAACTATAGGTATGTAGTCCGCGTGGGAGTAGTCGTTCAGTCTCAGTGTCGCTTCGGTCAAAGTCATGGTAGCTATCGTTAAACTGAAAAGATATGTAAACCTATAAAGAAATTTTTTGTTAAAATTTTGATTGTTGTTATTTTAAATGTCTAAAACCTAACTAAGGTTGTCCTTATGGACCACCCTCCCTTTAATAAGAACCGTCAGTAGTAGGAGATTGCCGGTTCTAACCCACTCAAAAAACCCATTAATTTTGACAGGTTAATTACCCCCTGCTGATTTTTTTTTGACCCTTTTATTACCCCCCACTGATTTTTTGACCCTTTTTAATAATACCAGGGGTGGATAACAAAGGATTGAGAATTTCATCAGATCAAGCGTGGACACCTATAAGTGTAGCAAAGCCAAAGGAGGGTGGAGAACAAAGGTTTGAGAATTTCATCAGATCGAGCGTGGTCACCTGTGACTGCAGCAAAGTCAAAGGAGGGTTGAGAACAAAGGATTGATAATTTCATCAGATCAAAATCTTACAGCGTTCAGATGGACACCTGTAAGTGTATCAAAGTGAAAGGGGGGGTTGAGAACAAAGGATTGATAATTTTGTCAGTTAAAAATCAAAACACAGTCAAGGTTGGTTAGTACATCATAGTCAAAGGAGAGAACATTCCTATCTCGCATTGTTATTAACAATAGCAGCAACAAGCACATCAGGATTTGTGAGAATCGGTGCTCAAAGGATCTGTTTTGGCTATTTTACTAAGAATTGTTAGAGACGATTGTGTGCCTGTTTAATATGCTTTTCAACGCACATCTGCATGCAATAAAAAACGAATTTTTATGATAGTAAGAATCAGAAAGCAAAGATTACAAGGATAGAGTCTAGTGAGTGCCTGTTTGATGTGCGTTGTTTTGCACACCCGTAAGCAAGCCATAAACAACGATCATGATCGTTCATGATTTCATGATCGTAAGGGTCAGTGAGCAAAGTATGAGAATTTTCTTTCGCAGCAGCAGCAGCAAGGTCAATACATAGATTCTTAACAAGAGCATTGATACTTGTAGACAAAGATTTGAAAGTGTTAGAGGGGGAAAGTGTTAGAGGGAGAAAGTGTTAAAGAGAGAAAGTGTTAGAGGGGGCAAGTGTTAGAGACGTCATGTCTGCGCCTGTTTAATGTGCGCACGCACATATTAGATAGGAGTCAAGTGTGCGCCGGTTTGACGGCGCTGCTTTGCACTCCTGCAGGCAGATCATAAAAAAGGGCAAGTAAAATCATAGAGCCGCTCGCATTGTTATGGATGGTATTTTCTTTCGCAGCAGCAGCAAGATCAATACATAGGTTCTAAATAAGAGTATTGATACTTGTATATTAAGATTAGAAAGTGTTAGAGAGGCAATTGTTAGATAGAAAGTGTTAGGGACTGAAAGTGTTAGAAGGAAAAAGTTTTAGAAGCAAGTGTGCGCATATTTCTTAAATATCATTTATATTTGCAAATTTCTATAGTATTTGTAGCTAAGACAGAGAGTATGCGCATGGTTTAAGTGCATTAGTTAAAGGAGGTGAAGTGCTAGTGGATACAAGTGTTAGAGTCAAGTGTGCACCTGTTTGACGTGCGTTACCTTCCGTACCTGAATACAGGTCATAAGCCTTCACTGTTATGAACACTAACAACAACATGCACAACATCATTCGTGAGGGTTATGTGAGCAAGGGATGAGAATTTCCTTACACAACAGCAACAGCAAGATCAATTCAAAGGTTCTATACAAGACTATTGCTTCTTGTAAATTAAGATGAGAAAGTTTAAAAAACAAGTGGGTGCATATTTCCTAGCTATTAATAAGGAGATAAGAGAGAGTGTGCGAATGTTTTACCTGCGTTGGTAAAAGGGGGTGGTCAGGTACTTTATCAGAATCCTTATAATGAACACCTACAAGTAGGTAGGTCATGTACATTAGTCGGTTTCCATATAATTAGAAAAGAGAGAGCTGGTTTGATCTACATACGCAAATTCCTAAGCTAGCAATAATTACACTCCTGCAAGCAGGTCATAATTAATGGTAAAGTACAATCATAGAGCCGGTCGCATTGCTAGGAAAATCTTCCATTCAGTAAAGAACAAAGGTCAAGTGTGAGCAGGTTTCTTAGCTACTAATAAGTAGATAAGAGACAGTTTTCTTAGAGCCGGTCGCATTATTTTAAAAAACTGCAATAACAACAGAATCAGTTGCTAGGAAAATTTTAAGCAGTTAATTATAATACACTTTTAACAAGCTATTGATTATTTTGTTATAATGATAATTTTATATAGTTTTTTGCATTAGGTTTATTTTTAGATGATTGATGTATATGCAAAAACATTAACCAAACATTCAGACTAAAGCCGCATACTTATAGCCGGTAGAACACAAAGGTCACACACCATGTTTTCTTAAGGCTTTATTAATAGCTTTGTCAAATCAATCTTATAAGCTCAGTATATGATATCTAAGAAAGCTTTTATGTATTTCACTACTTAAAAAGGTTGAAGACGTTCGTTTAACTGGAATTAAATTAATAATCTTTTGTTTAACTTTATCATTGCAGTATTAGACAATACTTGATTAGATTATCCTTGACAAATAATGTCCATCTGCAGACTATAAGATTATTATCCAATGTTTATGTGGTTTAATGAAACTTTTTACACTTTAAGATATTCGTCAAACTATTTCTTATATTTGGCTATAATTCTTTCATCAAACTCATTTATCAAATCGACTTCTCAAATACGGAAAATGAATACAGTTAGCTGACTGAAAGTATTACAATGTTTTAAGCTGCTTGATTATTGTTTTACTATTCTGTTTCCCAGGGTGTTATTTACGATAAAAAGATATTAAGAATGTGTTTGTACTCATTAAGTGACTTCAAAAATTCTTATTTTAGGTATCCTTTTGATGTTGTGATACCTCTGATACCTCATCTTAACTTGGGCTATGTTGAATTGTTTTCTTCAAATAAGTATTCTTTTGACTTTTGAATCTTTCATGTTATGTATTTAGCTAACTTGACTAGGTTTTACGCTGAAAACGAGATAGATTGTATTATTGTCTATTAAATGCCACCTATAGCTTAACAGGGAAATCGTTCGGATTTGAATTTTTTCTCTTTATAACTGATAGCTTAAGTATATTTTAATTGTCAACCTACATTCCTTTTCCACAGAAGGTTCAGTAATTTATCAATGTTTCATTCAACTACTTTTATATTAAACATTACACTTTTAATGATTAGACTCGATTTCGGTACTATCCAACTTATTACTAAAACTAAGAATATTTCATAGTTAATTTCCATTAATTGATGGACGGTTATGATTTTATTATTTGTTTTCACACTCATTGTCGTATTTAATAACGAAGTGTATTAAACTGGCTTCAGTTATGATTTATGAGTATCTTAACATTAAATAGGATTCTTATATACATGAAGCCGTTCTTATATGTTTTTTTTCTCATTAACTTTGTATTATTCCTAGATTGTGATATCAAAATAAGGTTGTGATGTGACAAACGTCAAGACTATGTAAAAAGTAGCTGTTTTCCTTAATGGGCGGTAAAGTTCTAAATACTTTTAATTGTATTATGTTTTGATCATTATATAGGTCAATTTACACCGGGTTGGTTTAAACACACGTTGATTGAAAGTTGGTATTTGCAGAGGTTTCTATTTCCTTAGTATAAGTCCTTAACGTTTAAGGTAAGGACTGATTTTTATAGAGTATTGTTTGGGGAAGGCTCCAGACAAAAAGGTTTGGTTTAGATTTTAGTTGATTTTAAGAAACTGTATGATAGGATTTATCTTGCTTTATATGGTTGTATTGTAGAGCACTTCATGTGTGTAGAAGGTTTCTTGTAAGAGTATGTACTTAATGATTTCACTACTTGCCTTAAGCCTATTTTAACTCTTAATTTCACTAACATAAAAAACGCAGTCATTTACAGTAATTAACAGTAGACTAGGAGTCCTGGTTCTAAGACGGTGTAGACTTCATTGTTCTTATGAATTTAGATAATCCAACAAATGTTCATGCTCGGATTCTGACAACTAATGCATTTGGACATTGTGCCAACATCATCTCAAGAGCAATACAAAATTATAATCAAAGAAACGTTCGGCTTTATTTTTTAAGCCACATAATTCGTGAGAGTGCGCAAGAATAGTCCTATATTCATTAAGATAGCACAGAAAATTCTTTTAGTTCTTAGTAAAGCGGTATTTGATAGGCTATAATCTTTTATGATTCTTGTGGTTTATAGCTCGGTCATTGAAAGAGCGAGATAACGTTGTTCTTTATATGAAAGATATTATAAAGGTTACTTCCAAGATTTTAGCTTCACTATGTTCTAATTGATTGCTTAATTATTTTTTGGGGCATCAATTTTTTTTTTTTGACTTCATTTGCCTTGGTAAGTGTAATAGTGTAAAGAGCCATTTAGCCATTGTTTATTGATTTTGTTCTAATTATTTTTCGTATTTTTATTTTTATTTTTTTTTTGCTTTTTGTTCTTATGCATTGGCTCTTAATTTAAGTGCAAGCCAATTTTAGGTATGTTCGTCCGTTCCTATGCAATCTATTTTTATCAACTTTTAGCTATCGAGATTAAACTTTGTTCAGAATTTAGCTTTTTGATGGTTTTTGCTTTTTTGATTGCAGCTTATTCATTTTTCAAATCCACTGTGTTCCGATCCGTGAATTATATAATTTAGCTAACATAAGTGTATACAATACATTCTGCCTTCCGATGATGGTTGCCTTGTTTGTTTATATCGTTTTATTTTTAATTTCTAAGGTCATTTTACTTACCTAATTTAAATATAAATTATTTTTTTTTCTGATAGACGAACTTCGGTCGTCGTTTCGTTTTAAAACTGATTTGCTATAAGGCGTGTAATAGCGACCCCAGGATAAAATTTTGCTTAATAGGCTTCCAAAAGTTTTTTATTCTCATTTCAAGAAAAGACTTCACATAAACGCATTCTATTTAAACTATAAACAGTAATATATTGAGTTGAATAATCGAATTCAGATGTATTTCGCTACATGAAAATCATGAGTCTAAAAACTTTCACACTAAAGGAGCTTCATACGTTTTCGTTTTAGAGAGTTTAAAGACCAATTTGCTTGGCTATGCTTGTCAAGTTATACAGTTTACAAAACTAATGGAAAGATAAGACTGCCTTATATTATTTCGTCTAGGTTCTTAGTTGGTTCTTTTCCTAAGGCTGTTTCTCACGCACTTTGAGATTGTGTCATTACTTAATGAAATGGGCTAAACATACTCCTGTTTGCTTGCTGACTATTATTTTATTTAATTATTTCTGCTACAGCTCATGATTTATTTTTCTTTTCTTCTTTTTTGCTTCGCTTTACTTCTATATATATATATTTTTTTTTCATGACTGAACACATGTTTCCTCAAATTGATATTCAATGACTATTTAACTTTTTAAATTCCCTCAATGCCCGATAGTGAGCCGCTGTTTACCCACGGTGGTGTAAATGAGGTGCCGCGTGGAACGCTTCTAATCACAATCGGCCCGCCCCAAGATAAAAATTAGTGCCCTTACGACGTACTGTCGCTGTTTGCAACAACCTGCCGTCCTCCAAACCAAACACACTCACATTCGTTTAAGACTCACAGACTCGACGCATCATTTGGCCCCACGGCTAAACTATCCTCAGGCTTTACACTGAGGCCTTAATGCGATAACTACATCACCTGGACCATCACTCATAAACGCATAAGTAACTCATACCTAGATTAAGTATGGCTTGCATGTAACCATCTGAAAGTTTTGTTTTATTCTCCACCGCCTTTATGTCTCCTGATTTCTATTCCAGTGCTCACACCTACAACATCTCACACACCAGCCCACAAAACAAATGCAGTGGATATAAAAACAATTGACAAATGGAAATCAAGCACCAAACGTTAATAAAACAAGTAGAAACGTTGCAGTCGGACGCACCCGACTGCGGTATACTCGATACCAGTAGTAAAACAGATTAAAAGAGAGCTGATTGCAATGGTGTGTGGATACGGCAGGGGTGTATGCTGCTGCAGGGGTGTATGCTGCCTCAAAGATTGTCTGGTGCAGATGGGGATGCCAAAAAGCTATCTTCCTTCCAAATTTGGTGATTCTAGCTCAAAGTTAGAAGAATATGGTGGATGGTAGGCTGGGGGTGGTATGGGGGGGGGGGGGGGCATGGCATCAAAATTTTAGCTGAAGATATGTGTATGATGTCAATTGCTATCCTCATACCAAATTTGGTGACTCTAGCTCAAAAATAGTAAAATTTGGGGGAAGGGGGGATGGGGTTGGTAAGGGGGGGCGTGGCATCCAAACTTTTGCTGCAGATCTATTTATGATGTCAATAGCTATTCTCAAACCGAATTTGGTGACTCTAGCTCAAAGTTAGTAGAATTTGGTAGAAGGGTGGCTGGGTGCTGGGGGCTGGTATGGGGGGGCGTGGCGTCCAAAGTTTTGCTGCAGATCTGTTTATGATGTTAATTGCTATCCTCATACCAAATTTGGTGGCTCTAGCTCAAAGTTAGTAGAATATGGTGGAAGGGTGGCTGGGGGCGGTATGGGTGGGGGGCGCCATCCACTTTTTTTGGGTTTCTTCATCACCTATCTTGGCACCAAATTTGGCGGCTCTAGCTCAAAAAATGTGGAAAATAAAGGCTTTTTTTTATTTCAAAATGCAGGGGGCTCGGGATCAGGGGGGCGTGGCTCCAAAACTTTCACGCAGTTTTTTGGGGATTGTTATTAGCTATCTTCCTACCAAATTTGGTGACTCTAGCCTTAACGCTTTGGAAAATACACGCATTCCCGTTTTTAGTGAAGCATTGGGGCGGTTTGGGGCAGCTTGGTCAGTATGGATTGGCGTGGCATCCAAAGTGTTAATGCATTTATTTTGGGGCTATAATCACCTATTTTGGCACAAAATTTGGTTGCTCTAACTCAAAAACTGTAAAAGATATAAGCATTTCTGTTTTTATACTGCGGGGGGGCTGGGGGCGGAATGGGTGGGTGGGGCTCCAAAACTTTGATGCAGTTTTTGAGGGTCGTAACCAGTTATCTACCTACCAAATTTTGTGACTCTAGCTCAAACACTATGGAAGATACACGCACTACCGTTTTTAGCGAAGCGTTGGGGTGGTTGAGGGCGGATAGGGCAGTATGGATGGGCGTGGCATCCAAAGTTTTTATGAATTGGGTTCGGGATCGTTAACACCTATCTTGGTACCTAATTTGGTGGGTCTAGCTCAAAAACTGTAGAAGATATGGGCATTTTTAGTGTTAAGCTGCGGGGGGGCTGCGGGCGGTATGGGTGGGCGTGACTCCAAAATTTTTGATGCAGTTTTTTGAAGATTGTTAGTAGCTATTTTCTTCCCAAATTTGTTAGTTCTAGCTGTAAGGGCTTGCGAAATAGCTGGATCTATCGATTTTGCGTTATCGAGTTTATCGATTTGCCAGCCCCCTAGTTATCGTAGAACTCCAATCTTGACACTTTAATTTACTATGCCATAGATAAAGACATTTGTAAAGTTTCAAGTCTCTAGCTTGAAGGGTGTGGAAAAAAGTTGCGTTTATACAGACGGACAGACGGACAGACACCATGACGGACATTGCACAAACCCAATATACTCTTTACCTTCGGTATCGAGTATAAAAATGTATAAAGTACTCGAAGGGACTTCGATCAAAACATGATAATCAAAATATTTATTTATTTCATTTTCAAAAATTCACTTCTAGATATGCATGATTTATTCTCATTTAAAATTCCTAAAAATGTATCCGTTTAATCATCTTAATACACACCTTCTAGAAACTGTATTTCAGGTCAGCACCATCATACTCGTCATTCAATATGTGTGCTGTGATGATTTTACAGTTTGTATATCTATTATTAACAAAATTAAAGTTTTTCGGTTTGGTGAGTAGACAATCTTGTTTAGTTGAAATTCAGATTTGCATATGATTTAAGAAAATGGCTTAAGCCATTTTTAGAATTATTACACTAAGTTTTATATATCTTATTTTAGCTGCTTTATTACATTTCAGATTATTATAATAAAACAATTGACTGAACATTAGCTCCGTAATGCTTTTTTTTTCAGCCTATCTTTGATTGGTTTTCTTTTAACGTAGAATACGTTATCCGGCAGGTTAGGGGTGCAATTTAAAGTAAACATTTTTGCGACCACTTTCGCCGCGTTCATTTTGATTTTTTTATACTTAATACATACCCAAATAGAATCTTATTTATATAGGAGTAAATTGAATTTGTTAGCTTTCAAACAGTATATAAAGTATAATACTGCTACATATTAAGTTTTTGAATCCATAAGTAAATGAAATTTTAAGCGCAATACATTTTTCGGCAATTTTCATATGCGTGTTTTATGTGCACATGTATTAGCAATAAGTGCGAGCGGGCGCGAAAGTGATAGGTATTGCGGATAGACTGTGCATAAAGTGTTGTTTCAGTTGCCCTTGCACTCAGTGGTGTTTCAAAGCAAGCGGCGTGCCAACGCACTGTAGGCATTTTGCCAAAAACTGGGATTAATTAATAGCTTGCAAACCACGCAAGATCTTTTGATTTTGTAAGAACCAAGGAAAATCTTTTTTATTAAATTGGCTTGTTACCGCCCCTTGTTTTCAACATATCAGGCCCAAATCTGGGAGTTAAGCTTGTTGTTACAATACTACAATTTTTTTAAAAAATCATCGTTTAGAACATGTATAAAATGAATAAATGACAGTTTTTTTTTTTTTTGGCAAAGTGCCTCATAGTGCAGCAGCAACCAACAACGGTAAAAGCTTGTGCTTGTTCATAAAAGAAGCAACCGCGCTTCATTTATCATGTCGTCTCAACTTTTGACTTATACTGATTAATGCAACCCAACTTAGAAGGGTTGTATAATCTCAATATGAACTTTGTGCAATTAAATAGCAAAACGTAATTACTTCAATATTATGCCAGTGTAATATGTTTGTTTATATTTTGGCAATGAGTTAGAGCGTTCATAATCAATAAAACATGTTGGATATAATTTAATAAACTAGCACATAATTCGACGTTTTTTGTAAGTAATTAAAATATATTATCTATATATTAAATTATATATTTGAGTTTTTTTATTGACTATTATTGAATATTTGTCCAAGGGGTATTTTTAATTTGTGCATTTTGTGGGTGTCAGCTACGACAAGCCAGCACATGTTGTTGTTGGTTTATGGGTTTTTATACCCTGAACCCATAAAATGGGTAATTCAGGGTATAATGGTTTTGTGCAAAAGTATGTAACAGGCAGAAGGAAGCATCTCCGACCCCATAAAGTATATATATTTTTGATCAGTATCAATAGCCGAGTCGATTTGGCCATGTCCGTCTGTCCGTCCGTCTGTCCGTCTGTATGCCTGTCCGTCTGTCCGTATGTATGAACGCGTAGATCTCAGAGACTACAAAAGCTAGAGACTTCAGATTTTGAATATAAGTTCTCCTATACCTTGAGCAGAACAAGTTTGCTTTAAATTATCGATAACTACTCTGGTTTTCGATATACACATGGAATCGATAACAAAAAAATATCGAATTTAGAAAATGTAAAAATGGGGTTTGGTGTGATAGGTAACTATAGAACTTTTCTCAAAATTTCGTCCAAATCGGTTAAGAAACACCAGAGATATCGTAAAGTTAAGTCAGTTATGAGTTTTGTTTAAAGTGATCATTATTTGAAGCATACTTTTAGGACGCAAGGACTGCAACTCGGTTCAGGGTATCTTCTGGTCGGGCTATCCCGACTAGAGCCTTCTTACTTGTTTTGACTATTATTGTATGTGATTCGGCAGGGAAAATGAGTGTGTGTGTGTGTATTCACAAACAAAAACAAGTAGAAACGTTGCAGTCGGACGCACCCGACTGCGGTATACTCGATACCAGTAGTAAAACAGATTAAAAGAGAGCTGATTGCAATGGTGTGTGGATACGGCAGGGGTGTAGGCTGCCTCAAAGATTGTCTGGTGCAGATGGGGATGCCAAAAATCTATCTTCCTCCCAAATTTGGTGACTCTAGCTCAAAAATAGTAAAATTTGTGGGAAGGGGGGCTGGGGTTGGTAAGGGGGCGCGTGGCATCCAATCTTTTGCTGTAGATCTATTTATGATGTCAATTGCTATCCTCAAACAGAATTTGGTGACTCTAGCTCAAAGTAGAATATGGTAGAAGGGGGGCTAGGTGCTGGGGGCTGGTATGGGGGGGCGTGGCGTCCAAAGTTTTGCAGCAGATCTGATTGTGATGTCAATTGCTATCCTCATACCGAATTTGGTGACTCTAGCTCAAAGTTAGTAGAATATGGTGGAAGGGGCTGGGGGCTGGTATGGGGGGGCGTAGCGTCCAAAGTTTTGCGGTTTCTTCACTTCCAATCTTGGCACCAAATTTGGCGGCTCTAGCTCAAAAGCTGTGGAAAATATAGGCACTTTTGATTTCAAAATGTAAGGGGCTAGAGAACGGGGGGGCGTGGCTCCAAATTTTTGATGCAGTTTTTTGGGAGTTGGTAGTAGCTATTTACTCCCCAAATTTGATAGTTCTAGCTGTAAGGGCTTGCGAAATAGCTGCATCTATCGATTTTGCGTTATCGAGTTTATCGATTTGCCAGCCCCCTAGTTATCGTAGAGCTCCAATCATGACACTTTAATTTACTATGCCATAGATAAAGAGATTTGCAAAGTTTGAAGTCTCTAACTTGAAGGGTGTGGAAAAAAGTTGCGAAAATACGGACGGACAGACGGACAGACACCATGACGGACATTGCACAAACCCAATATACTCTTTACCTTCGGGTATAAAAACCAGTGCAAAACAGTCGCTACCAATATACTAAATAGAATGAAAATATAATAAAATGCCTCCTCAAAAGCGCCTATATTTAACAAAACATTTTGAAAGTAAAAAAAAAATGAATGTGAGTAGAAAATACTTTTATATTATTTATATTTGTCGGAAATTTATCAGGAGTGAAAACAAACTCTTCTAGGAACTTATGGAAACTACATTCAATCTTCAACATGCATTGATATAATTTCCATCATACATTTAAAGATATATTTTACTAATTTTAATTTCATTGTTTTGTCATTACGTCTATTTTGTTTAATGGAACGTATTCTACGTAAAATCTTAGCGGCCGTGTTAGAGACACAGCCTGTAGGTCAAGCTGAAAGCACAGACCGTCGATTTTTTTTTATAATCACTACTTATTCAATCCTCTTTGTCCTTTATGTACCCTAAGATCGGACAAGAGTCATGTTCATAAATCAGGTTATAAAAAGATAAACAAGCAAGATTGAGGGCAGAACACTCCTAAATGCGCTCGAGCCGACGTAGGAAGAGACGCAACAAGATAGGAACTAAGGATCAAAGAGAGTCGCTTGAGGCAAACTGGGCAATGATACCTGGCCTCAGGCGAGCCAAATGTTGCTCAGGAGGAAGAATACTCCTTACACATTATATCAGTGTGCATATCCTTAAGAAGAAAACGAACTGTCATTTTCTAGAACAACATATAAACCAAATTAGAGGCATAGAAGACCTCGACCTTTCAAAAACACTTGCTTTTGTATAGAACCTGGTTCTGATGGAAATGCTATAGAGGAAGGGGACACAATAGACCTCGCGGATACCAACTTATTCATCGATGACTAGGGTTTTAACAGACATTAGACATGTTTTTATTTTAATTAAAAACTAACTTATCAATAAAACTGTTAAATTTAAACTCGCTTGTAGTAAGTTTCTTTTCTTTCTTCTTTGATTTAACATTAAAGCGAAAGAACTACTTACAAAGTTAGGCAGCGGTTGCTAACCGCCGCTCCCCAAGCAAATACATACGTTCTCTTTTAGCTGAAGATCTAGAACCAAACCAATATCCTTGAACAGTGGTAGGCCCAGAAAACAGAGAGCTGATACACAGGTTATATCGGTTTTAAAGAAGGTTTTTTAGATGTTTTAAACAAGGAGCTGTTATTTTTTAAACAGTGGGTTGTTATGCTGTTATATATTTTTATTTTTGTTTCTAATAACAGGATGCTCTTAGCTCATATTTTGTTATGGCTTTAAGAAACCGTTTGTTGTTAAATTGTTATTTTAACACGGTTTAAGAAACAGGCTTTTGTTGAGCTGTTACTTTAACGTGGTTTTAAAAAACAGGTTGTTGTTGGGTTGTTATTTTAACGTGGTTTTAAGAAACAGCTTGTTGTTAAGCATTAACATTGTTTTAAAAAACCGCACCTCATTTACACCACCGTCGGTAAACACCGGCTCACTATCGGGCATTGAGGGAATTGACCTTTTAACAGCTTAACCGGTTCCGGTTTTAAAAAGTTAAATAGTCATTGAATATCAATTTGAGGAAACTTGTGATAAATCATGAAAAAAAAAAATATATAGAAGTAAAGCGAAGCAAAAAAAGTAGAAAAGAAAAATAAATCATGAGCTGTAGCAGAAATAATTAAAGAAAATAATAGTCAGCAAGCAAACAGGAGTATGTTAAGCCCATTTCATTAAGTAATGACACAATCTCAAAGTGCGTGAGAAACAGCCTTAGGGAAAGAAGCAACTAAGAACCTAGACGAAATTATATAAGGCAGTTTTATCTTTCCATAAGTTTTGTGAACTGTCTAACTTGACAAGCATAGCCAAGCAAATTGGTCTTTAAACTCTCTAAAACGAAAATGTATGAAATATATTACTGTTTATAGTTTAAATAGAATGCGTTCATGTGAAGTCTATTCTTGAAATGAGAATAAAAAATTAAGCTAAATTTTATCCTGGGGGTCTATTACACGCCTTATAGCAAATCAGTTTTAAACCGAAACGACGACCGAAGTTCATCGAAGAAAACTAAACAGTCGCCGTGTTAGTCTATCAGAAAAAAATTTAATATTTAAATTAGGTAAGTCAAATGACCTTAGAAATTAAAAAATAAAACGATATAAACAAACAAGGCAACCATCATCGGAAGGCAGAATGTATTGTATACAGTTATGTTAGCTAAATTATATAATTCACGGATCGGAACACAGTGGATTTGAAAAATGAATAAGCTGCAATCAAAAAAGCAAAAACCATCAAAAAGCTAAATTCTAAACACAGTTTAATCTCGATAGCTAAAAATTGATAAAAATAGATTGCATAGGAACGGACGAACAGACCTAAAATTGGCTTGCACTTAAATTAAGAGCCAATGCATAAGAACAAAAAGCAAAAAAAAAAATAAAATAAAAATACAAAAAATAATTAGAACAAAATCAATAAACAATGGCAAAATGGCCCTTTACACTATTTTGAAGTCTTACCAAGGCAAATGAAGTCAAAAACAAATAAAAATTTATGCCCCAAAAAATAATTAAGCAATCAATCAGAACATAGTGAAGCTAAAATCTTGGAAGTAACCTTTATAATATCTTTCATATAAAGAACAACGTTATCTCGCTCTTTCAATGACCGAGCTATAAACCACAAGAATCATAAAAGATTATAGCCTATCAAATACCGCTTTACTAAGAACTAAAAGAATTTTCTGTGCTATCTTAATGAATATAGGACTATTCTTGCGCACTCTCACGAATTATGTGGCTTAAAAAATAAAGCCGAACGTTTCTTTGATTATAATTTTGTATTGCTCTTGAGATGATGTTGGCACAATGTCCAAATGCATTAGTTGTCAGAATCCGAGCATGAACATTTGTTGGATTATCTAAATTCATAAGAACAATGAAGTCTACACCGTCTTAGAACCAGGACTCCTAGTCTACTGTTAATTACTGTAAATGACTGCGTTTTTTATGTTAGTGAAATTAAGAGTTAAAATAGGCTTAAGGCAAGTAGTGAAATCATTAAGTACATACTCTTACAAGAAACCTTCTACACACATGAAGTGCTCTACAATACAACCATATAAAGCAAGATAAATCCTATCATACAGTTTCTTAAAATCAACTAAAATCTAAACCAAACCTTTTTGTCTGGAGCCTTCCCCAAACAATACTCTATAAAAATCAGTCCTTACCTTAAACGTTAAGGACTTATACTAAGGAAATAGAAACCTCTGCAAATACCAACTTTCAATCAACGTGTGTTTAAACCAACCCGGTGTAAATTGACCTATATAATGATCAAAACATAATACAATTAAAAGTATTTAGAACTTTACCGCCCATTAAGGAAAACAGCTACTTTTTACATAGTCTTGACGTTTGTCACATCACAACCTTATTTTGATATCACAATCTAGGAATAATACAAAGTTAATGAGAAAAAAAACATATAAGAACGGCTTCATGTATATAAGAATCCTATTTAATGTTAAGATACTCATAAATCATAACGGAAGCCAGTTTAATACACTTCGTTATTAAATACGACAATGAGTGTGAAAACAAATAATAAAATCATAACCGTCTATCAATTAATGGAAATTAACTATGAAATATTCTTAGTTTTAGTAATAAGTTGGATAGTACCGAAATCGAGTCTAATCATTAAAAGTGTAATGTTTAATATAAAAGTAGTTGAATGAAACATTGATAAATTACTGAACCTTCTGTGGAAAAGGAATGTAGGTTGACAATTAAAATATACTTAAGCTATCAGTTATAAAGAGAAAAAATTCAAATCCGAACGATTTCCCTGTTAAGTTATAGGTGGCATTTAATAGACAATAATACAATCTATCTCGTTTTCAGCGTAAAACCTAGTCAAGTTAGCTAAATACATAACATGAAAGATTCAAAAGTCAAAAGAATACTTATTTGAAGAAAACAATTCAACATAGCCCAAGTTAAGATGAGGTATCAGAGGTATCACAACATCAAAAGGATACCTAAAATAAGAATTTTTGAAGTCACTTAATGAGTACAAACACATTCTTAATATCTTTTTATCGTAAATAACACCCTGGGAAACAGAATAGTAAAACAATAATCAAGCAGCTTAAAACATTGTAATACTTTCAGTCAGCTAACTGTATTCATTTTCCGTATTTGAGAAGTCGATTTGATAAATGAGTTTGATGAAAGAATTATAGCCAAATATAAGAAATAGTTTGACGAATATCTTAAAGTGTAAAAAGTTTCATTAAACCACATAAACATTGGATAATAATCTTATAGTCTGCAGATGGACATTATTTGTCAAGGATAATCTAATCAAGTATTGTCTAATACTGCAATGATAAAGTTAAACAAAAGATTATTAATTTAATTCCAGTTAAACGAACGTCTTCAACCTTTTTAAGTAGTGAAATACATAAAAGCTTTCTTAGATATCATATACTGAGCTTATAAGATTGATTTGACAAAGCTATTAATAAAGCCTTAAGAAAACATGGTGTGTGACCTTTGTGTTCTACCGGCTATAAGTATGCGGCTTTAGTCTGAATGTTTGGTTAATGTTTTTGCATATACATCAATCATCTAAAAATAAACATAATGCAAAAAAAAAAAACTATATAAAATTATCATTATAACAAAATAATCAATAGCTTGTTAAAAGCGTATTATAATTAACTGCATAAAATTTTCCTAGCAACTGATTCTGTTGTTATTGCAGTTTTTTAAAATAATGCGACCGGCTCTAAGAAAACTGTCTTTTATCTACTTATTAGTAGCTAAGAAACCTGCTCACACTTGACCTTTGTTCTTTACTGAATGGAAGATTTTCCTAGCAATGTGACCGGCTCTATGATTGTACTTTACCATTAATTATGACCTGCTTGCAGGAGTGTAATTATTGCTACCTTAGGAATTTGCGTATGTAGATCAAACCAGCTCTCTCTTTTCTAATTATATGGAAGCCGACTAATGTACATGACCTACCTATTTGTAGGTGTTCAATATAAGGTATAAAGTACCTGACCACCCCCTTTTACCAACGCAGGTAAAACATTCGCACACTCTCTTATCTCCTTATTAAAAGCTGTTAAATATGCACCCACTTGTTTTTAAACTTTCTCATCTTAATTTACAAGAAGCAATAGTCTTGTATAGAACCTTTGAATTGATCTTGCTGTTGCTGTTGTGTAAGGAAATTCTCATCCCTTGCTCACATAACCCTCACGAATAATGTTGTGCATGTTGTTGTTGTTGTTCATAACAGTGAAGGCTTATGACCTGTATTCAGGTACGCAAGGTAACGCACGTCAAACAGGTGCACACTTGACTCTAACACTTGTCTCCACTAGCACTTCACCTCCTTTTACTAATGCACGCATACTCTCTGTCTTAGCTACAAATACTATAGAAATTTGCAATTATAAATGATATTTAAGAAATATGCGCACACTTGCTTCTAAAACTTTTTCCTTCTAACACTTTCTGTCCCTAACACTTTCTATCTAACAATTGCCTCTCTAACACTTTCTAATCTTAATATACAAGTATCAATACTCTTGTTTAGAACCTATGTATTGATCTTGCTGCTGCTGCGAAAGAAAATACCATCCATAACAATGCGAGCGGCTCTATGATTTTACTTGCCCTTGTTTATGATCTGCCTGCAGGAGTGCAAAGCGGCGCCGTCAAACCGGCGCACACTTGACTCCTATCTAATATGTACGTGCGCACATTAAACAGGCGCAGACATGACGTCTCTAACACTTGCCCCCTCTAACACTTTCTCTCTTTAACACTTTCTCCCTCTAACACTTTCCCCCTCTAACACTTTCAAATCTTTGTCTACAAGTATCAATGCTCTTGTTAAGAATCTATGTATTGACCTTGCTGCTGCTGCTGCGAAAGAAAATTCTCATACTTTGCTCACTGACCCTTACGATCATGAAATCATGAACGATCATGATCGTTGTTTATGGCTTGCTTACGGGTGTGCAAAACAACGCACATCAAACAGGCACTCACTAGACTCTATCCTTGTAATCTTTGCTCACAGATTCTTACTATCATAAAAATTCGTTTTTTATTGCATGCAGATGTGCGTTGAAAAGCATATTAAACAGGCACACAATCGTCTCTAACAATTCTTAGTAAAATAGCCAAAACAGATCCTTTGAGCACCGATTCTCACAAATCCTGGTGTGCTTGTTGCTGCTATTGTTAATAACAATGCGAGATAGGGATGTTTTCTCCTTTGACTATGATGTACTAACCAACCTTGACTGTGTTTTGATTTTTAACTGACAAAATTATCAATCCTTTGTTCTCAACCCCCCTTTTCACTTTGATACACTTACAGGTGTCCATCTGAACGCTGTAAGGTTTTGATCTGATGAAATTATCAATCCTTTGTTCTCAACCCTTCTTTGACTTTGCTGCACTCACAGGTGACCACGCTCGATCTGATGAAATTCTCAAACCTTTGTTCTCCACCCTCCTTTGGCTTTGCTACACTTATAGGTGTCCACGCTTGATCTGATGAAATTCTCAGTCCTTTGTTATCCACCCCTGGTATTATTAAAAAGGGTCAAAAAATCAGCGGGGGGTAATTAACCTGGCAAAATTAATGGGTTTCTTGAGTGGGTTAGAACCGGCAATCTCCTACTACTACCGTCGTACCTAGGTCTGCCTCCACCACAGCTTCTGTACATAGGGGTGAAAGTTTGTTTCCCAATCTTTTGTTGTTCTTTATCCAAACCTTATCGCCTACCGATTACGACTTAAAGACCCTGTTTTTATTCATTTGGTCTAGTGTTTTGTTCTGTGCTGATGCGATTTTTTCTTTAATCTGCACTGTACTGTTTTTTGAGGCTGCGTGAATTACGTCTATAGGTCTTTCGTTTGTCACTGAATGGATTGACCTGTTTTATTTTATGGTTGCAAGGAGAATGTTCTCGACAGTGTCTTCTACCTGTGATTCCAACTTACAGCAGCGTGCTATATCCCCAAGAGTGCCATGGAACCGCTCGACTTGTCCATTAGAAGAGCTATGCAGGGGTGGGGCGTTTGAAATCTCGCTACCAAAGTTATTGCTGAGCATTGACTTAATGGTTTCTGAGTTCAGGGATTTCTCATTGTCGCAGTAAAACGCTTTTGTTTTGGGAAACATGTTCAAAAGTTGCAGAAGTGGAGCTTTTATGTCCACGATTGCTCGAGACCGTATAGGTTGTACTACTGCGAACTTGGAAATCTTGTCGATGCAAGTTAGGAAGTATTTACCGGCCGTGGAGTATATATCTACATGCAACATTTCTCCTGCATACGATGGTATCGGGGTTTTCCCTATTTCTTGTTTTTTTGGGTGCCGATCGTGTTTACTCATAACCCAAATTCTACAGTTAGCGGCTATTTCCAACGTTAAGTGACCCATTCTTGCGCTGCTCTATGTGCGCGATTATGTTCAGCTGTCGCAATTTCCCTCTGATCTGCTGGGTTCACAATGTCTGTGACCAAATTCTTGCAATATCTAAAGGTGGTAGAAGGAAATGCCTCAACCAGCCGTGTTGGATGAAAGCTAGTATAGGTAACTCACAATGAATTGCGTTGGTTACGTCAGTGTTAACTGCATCTTTAATGCTTTGTAATAATGTGTTACGATCGGAGAAATTGATAATGTGACGAGTTTTTGTCTTAAACAAAATATACGTCTTTTGTTGGGGAATAGTCCCTTCTTCCAGAATGATCTGGTTCCGAAAGCAATTTACCGGTTTGTCTGTTGCTTCAATGGTATATGTGAGGGATTCCTCACTGTGGATAGTGGCAGCATCTGAGTCTGCTGAATCCTCTAACGCATTGGCATTTTGGCGAGACAGAGCGTCTGCTACCAAATTCTCTTTTCCGGGTTTATAAATAATATTTGCGTTGTGTTCATTACAACGCTTAATTTTGGCATTCGGGTTTTTGTCCGATACCGAAAAAGTTAATTTGCTGGTGATCTGTATGGATGTTAAGATTTTTGACACCATACAAGTAATTTCTGAGGTTTTTGAGTGCCCATACAATGGCGAGAAGTTCACGCTCATTTGTGGCAAAATTTACCTTGTTGCCTCGCAATGTTCGGGAGATCATTGTTATCGGGCGGCCGTCTTGAGACAGTACTGCACCCAGTCCGTAGCCAGACGCGTCAGTTGTGAGGTCAAAGGGCTTTTTGTAGTTTGGGTAGGACAGCATGACATCTTCAAAGGCCAATATATTTTTTAGTCTGTCGAAGGCTTCGATTTGCTCTGGTGACAAGTCTATTATCACTTTTCTTGAGTAATTGGCACGTACTTTGCCGTTTTCGCCTTTCAAGATATCTGTTAGGGGCCTTGCGATGCTGGCAAAACCCGTTATAAAGCAGCTATAGTAGTGTGGTAGACCTAAATATGATCTAAGAGCAAATAGAGTTTTTGGTTGGGGAAAGTCCTTAATAGCTTTCACTTTATCGAGGATTGAATCCCGCCTCTGCACACTGTAAATCCCAAATATTCCACGCTTTTTTTTGAAAAACTTGGACTTTTCTTGAGACACTCGCATGCCTGCATCCCTAAGTTTCCTCAAGACGCACTCAATGTCTTTGACATGTTCTTCTTTGGACTTAGAGAAAATTATTACGTCATCAACGAAAACGTAACAAATCCCACCAATTTGTTTTCGGAGCACATCATCAATGGCTCGTTGAAAAATACTTGTGGCATTTTTAGTCCGAAGGGGAGTCTGCAAAACTCATACTTCCCGTTGTTGACAGAGACTGCTGTCTTTTTCCTGTCTCTTTCAGCCAATTCGATTTGGTGAAACCCTGTCTTGAGGTCTAGCGTAGTGAAATACTGGGCCTCGCCCAAGTTTGACAATATAGTCGAAATGGATGGGATAGGGTATTTGTCGTCGGTTGTCTTTTGATTTAGTTTCCTAAAATCAATAACCAGACGCTTTTGTTTATGCCCCGCCTCGTCGATGCATTTTTTGTCGGCAACCCATATTGGGTTATTATAGGGGGACTTTGACGGTCGTATAATGCAATTCGCCAGAAGTTGTTTAACCTCTGCAATGACAAAGACAGACACGCCTTGCGGGTACGGATAAAGCTTTGAGTAAACCGGCTCGTCATCCGTTGGTATAGTAGCAACCGTATTTATGTTGTACGGTAGGGATTCGTTCACATCCGCAAATGCTTTTACCATTTCGTTGATCATTTTATCAAATGTGGATCTGATAACAGGAGGGATATCCGTGTCATTAATCCGAATATGGTTTACCTGTTGACATTTAGTGAACTCGATTTTTTCAATCCCATTGTCGTGTTTAATTACGTTGTTTGTTAAATCTATTTGGGCATTAACCTGTTTTAACAGATCGAGGCCAATTAGGCCATCAAAGCCATTAAGTGACTCAAGCGTGAAAAAGTAGGACTTTACGCTGAAAAGGTGGATAAGACATTTCTGCTTAATCTTGGTGTGGCCATGAATTGATTTTACTTGAAAAGGGTTGTCATATCTGGGTTTTTTATAATTTTTAGAAGCCCCTGTGTCTATCAAAAGTCTGATAACTCGCCCTGCAACCGTTCGTCTTATAAACGGAAGCAGGGAGCTTCCGCTAAAAACTTACAACTTTCGGACAAATCGACTTCGAATTTTGTAATTTCATGCTGCGACCGTGACTCGGAGTCAACCCTACTCTCATCTTGCGGTAGATGATTTAGGTTTGGTTGGGTCCTCATAGATTGGTCCCCATAACCTTGGATGTTTCTATAGCTTTGGGTAGTTTGCCTAGTGCGTGAGGATGGATCTACCTCCATCGGCTCGGGCCCCCGCCCTTGGGACTTTTGCTTGTTATAGCGCTGTTTCGTACTATTTGGTTTTTGTTGGTCATCTTTGTCTCTTTGATTTTTCTGATAGTAAGGATTCCTGTTTTGAGAACTATCCTCTTTTCCCTGTTGGGCGTTCGGACGCCAGTTTTGAGACTTTTGTGAATTTGGTTTTTGGGGTTTCTCCTCAAGGTGTTTTGCAAAATTTGCTGCAAAGATGCCTCTTTCGTTGCTTGATTCGGCCTGTTGGGCTAAAGCTAAGGGTGAGGGGAGGTCTGTGGGTTGTGCCGGGAACACTGCCCACTTCAGTGACTTTTTCAGCCCTGATACGAAAACATGAAGTGCATCACTTCTAAACTTTTCATTTAATACTGCCGCTGCAGCAGGATCATGTGTCATTAATGTTTTATTTGTTAACAAGGTGAGTTTTCTCTCGACCTCATCAAAATATTGTAGCAGTGGCAGGCTGCCCTGCTGAAGCGTGTTAAGCTGCTGTTGAATTACATCTACCGGTGTCTTGTCGTCGTACGTGAAATCTAGCCTAGCAATAATAGCTTTAAAATTCAGCACTGTGTTGAATGAGGCCAGCACAGCATCTGCTGGTCCTCTTACTTTATTTCTGATTATAGCAACTGCTTGATAATGTCTTGAACTGCCGTTGTATGGCTCGAACAACTTGTAGGCAGCGGAAGCGGCTTGCCTCCATGAAACTTAGTTCTCTAATTTCCGGTCAAAATCGGCGACGGACTTTATAATATCTAGGGGTTCCTCGCAACGGACCCCTGGATTGATTTCTATTTCGTGGAAAACTTCTATCTGCGGTGCAGAGACTCTAGTTTTATTAAGCTGGTCTGTCAGGGAGGCTATCTTTTGTTCAAATAATTTAGCTTGTTGGTCAAGGGCTGCTTGAACCTTTTCCTCTAAAAGTGCAATTTGATCTGCATTCATTTTTCTTGTTTCTGCTAAAGGCCGCTGTTCTAGATACGAAGTTATCAATTCGTCGCCACTACTGTCGTCCGCTTTGGTTTGGTACGACATAAAACAGACTGTTTCTGAATAAATTTTAACTCTGACTTATCAAAGGTTTCTTACACTTTATTGCAACAGGCAAAATCTTGTTTAACTTTATTTCGAAAGTAATAACATCTCACATTAAACAGCTCTAATAATTTTATTATATTTATCTGAATTGTAAGCAAATGAACATCACAATTACATTTTGAAATATGCGCTTAAATCAGATGGTGTGGTGACCGCTGCGATACGTTATTTTCCAGTTAAATACTGCCAGTCGCTCGTAGCTGTTGCTGTTGTTGATGTTGTTGTTGGTGTAACTCTCTTGGCTGGGGTTTTATTTTTTTTTTTTTGGTGTGTGTGTTTTTTTTCAGTACTTTGTTGTTTAATTAAATTTTTTTGCACCAAATTGCTTCTTATATTTTCCAGTACTTTGTTGTTTAATTAAATTTTTTGGCACAAAATTGCTTCTCTTGACGTTGTGCGTTTATTCACTATTGTTTTGTTATAACGTTTAATTTATTGTTGTGTGTTTTTGCTTTATTTGTTGATGTTTAAGTCCCAAAATTTTATTGACACCGTGAGTTTATTCACTATTGTTTTTGTTATAACATTCACTTTATTGTTTGATATCGCAATTTTTTCTGCGTCTCGTTTTTATTGTTGTTGTTGAGTGTTTTATTCACTGTAGTTTTGTTGTATTGCTCACTTTACTTCGCGTTTGCTTATATTTTTTTCTGTGTTTTTTTTTTGTTTTAACTGTTGTTGTTGAGTGTTTTATTCACTGTTGTTTTGTTATATCACTCACTTTACTTCGCGTTTGCTTAGATTTTTTTCTGAGTTTTTATACTCGATACAGACGGTAAAGAGTATATTGGGTTTGTGCAATGTCCGTCATGGTGTCTGTCCGTTTGTCCGTCTGACCGTCTGTCCGTCTGTATGAACGCAACTTTTTTCCACACCCTTCAAGCTATAGACTTCAAACTTTGCCAATGTCTTTATCTATGGCATAGTAAATTAAAGTGTTAAGATTGGAGTTCTACGATAACTAGGGGAATGGCAAATCGATATACTCGATAACGCAAAATCGATAGACCCAGCTATTTCGCAATCCCTTACAGCTAGAACTACCAAACTTGGGGAGAAAATAGTTACTACCAACCCCCAAAAAACTGCATCAAAAATTTTGGATCCACGCCCACCCATTCCGCCCCCAGCCCCCCCGCAGTTTAACACCAAAAATGCCCATATCTTCTACAGTTTTTGAGCTAGAGCCAGCAAATTTAGTTCCAAGATAGGTGTTGACGATCCCCAATCAAATTCATGAAAACTTTGGATGCCACGCCCAGCTATACTGCCCTATCCGCCCTCAACCACCCCAACGCTTCGCTAAAAGCGGTAGTGCGTGTATCTTCCAAAATGTTTGAGCTAGAGTCAAAAAATTTGGTAGGTAGATTACTGGAAACGACCCCCCAAAAACTGCATCAAAGTTTTGGGGCCCCACCTACCCATTCCGCCCCCAGCCTCCTCGCAGCTTAAAAACAGAAATGCTTATATCTCTTACAGTTTTTAAGCTAGAACCACCAAATTTTGTGCCAAGATAGGTGATAACAACCTCCAAAAAAATGCATAAAAACTTTGGATGCCACGCCAATCCATACTGCCCAAGCTGCCCCAAACCGCCCCAATGCTTCACTAAAAACGGGAATGCGTGTATTTTCCAAAGAGTTAAAGCTAGAGTCACCAAATTTGGGAGGAAGATAGATTTTTGGCATCCCCATCTGCACCAGACAATCTTTGAGGCAGCCTACACCCCTGCCGTATCCACACACCATTGCAATCAGCTCTCTTTTAATCTGTTTTACTACTGGTATCGAGTATACCGGTGTCGGGTGCGTCCGACTGCAACGTTTCTACTTGTTTTTTTTTGTTTTAATTGTTGTTTTATTACACCGCGGCTCTTAGCGTTTGCTTAAGGAGTTCTTGCGGTTAGCGATTGAACGATCGCTTGTAAAACAATTGGGTTTTTTCGGTTGGGCGCCAATTAAAAGCAATCACTTTATTAATTAATCAAAGGATTATCTTTATTAACTCTTTATTTATAAGTTAAAGCGCACCATGAAGCCACCGCTGTCGGCCGGAATGTCAGCAGAATGCTGAGTTGACGTCTCCAGCGGGCGATCAGGCTGCTTGCGCGTGTGAGCTTCTAGCTTGCGCGTGTGCGGCTCCGGTCTCAACTGCAACTCCGTCGCGACGGCATCCGGCGCAACGACGTTGTCAGCAAACTCAAGCTTGCGCGTGTTAACTTATATTCTTGATCAGTATCAATAGCCGAGTCGATATGGCCATGTCCGTCTGTATGAACGCGTAGATCTCAGAGACTACAAGAGCTAGAGATTTCAGATTTTGAATATAAGTTCTCCTTTACCATAAGCAGAACAAGTTTTCTTCAAATTATCGATAACTACTCTTAGTAACAATCGGTTAAGAAACACCAGAGATATCGAAAAGTTAAGTCAGTTATGAGTTTTGTTTAAAGTGAAAATTATTTGAAGCATACTTTTAGGACGCAAGGACTGCAACTGGGCTCAGGGTATATTCTGGTCGGGCTATCCCGACTAGAGCCTTCTTACTTGTTTATTTTAACTTTGAGCTAGAGTCACCAAATTTGGAAGGAAGATAGTTTTTTGGCATCCCCATCTGCATCAGACAATCTTTGTGGAAGCGTACGCTCCTGCCGTTTCCGCACCCCATTGCAATCAGGTCTCTTATTATCGGTTTTATTACTGGTATCGAGTATACCGCAGTCGGTTGCGTCCGATTGCAACATTTATACTTGTTTTTTTCTGTGTATAGGCACCAAATTTGGCAAGTAGGTAGTTCTTGACGTCCTTTAAAAATCGGCATTTAAACTACCACCTACCTATGTTTAATTTTTTAAACTTTTATTAGGTGGCAGCTGCGTTGCGGGAAATGCGTCGTGTTGATGAAGAAATGAAAAAGCGCGAAAGAATCTTAGATGAAACTGATACAGCGCATTGTGCTCTTGAGGATTGTGAGAGGTAAGTTAAAGTTCAGCATGGTAATATCGTGCTAATCTATCGATAGAATAATGTCATTATGGAATTTTTATACTCGATACCGAAGGTAAAGAGTATATTGGGTTTGTGCAATGTCCGTCATGGTGTCTGTCCGTCTGTATGAACGCAACTTTTTTCCACACCCTTCAAGCTAGAGACTTCAAACCTTGCAAATGTGTTTATCTATGGCATAGTAAATTAAAGTGTTACGATTGGAGTTCTACAAAAACTAGGGGGCTGGCAAATCGATATACTCGATAACGCAAAATCGATAGACCCAGCTATTTCGCAAGCCCTTACAGCTAGAACTACCAAATTAAAGGAGAAAATAGCTATTTACAATTCCCAAAAAACTGCATCAAAAAGTTTGGAGCCACGCCCACCTATTCTGCTCCCAGCCTTCCCGCAGTTGAACACCAAAAATGCCCATATCTTCTACAGTTTTTAAGCTAGAGCCATCAACTTTGGATGCCACGCCAATCCATACAGCCCAAGCTGCCCCAAACCGCCCCAATGCTTCACTAAAAACGGGAATGCGTGTATTTTCCAAAGCGTTAAAGCTAGAGTCACCAAATTTGGTCGGAAGATAGCTATTAACGATCCCCATAAAACTGCATCAGTGTTTTGGAGCCACGCCCCCCTGTTCCGCCAACCCCAGCATTTTGAAATCAAAAACGCCTTTATTTTCCACATTTGTTGAGCTAGAGCCGCCAAATTTGGTCCCAAGATAGGTGATGAAGAAACCCAAAAAATGTGGATGGCGCCCCCAGCCCCCCTTCCACCATATTCTACGAACTTTGAGCTAAAGTCACCAAATTTGGTATGAGGATAACAATTAACATCATAAATAGATCTGCAGCAAAACTTTGGACGCCACGCCCCCCCCATACCAGCCCCCAGCCCCCAGCCCCCCTTCCATCATATTCTACTAACTTTGAGCTAAAGTCACCAAATTTGGTATGAGGATAGCAATTATCATCATAAATAGATCTGCAGAAAAACTTTGGACGCCACGCCACCCACCCACCCACCCCCCCCTTCAATGCCAGCCCCCAGCCACCCTTCAACCATATTCTACTAACTTTGAGCTAGAGTCACCAAATTTGGTATGAGGATTGCAATTGACATCATACACAGATCTTCAGCTAAAATTTTGATGCCACGACCCCCTCCCCCACCATACCTCCACCAGCCTACCATCCACCATATTCTTTTAGCTTGCATTGCAATCAGCTCTCTTTTTATCTGTTTTACTACTGGTATCGAGTATTCCGCAGTCGGGTGTGTCCGAATGCAACGATTCTACTTGTTTTTTTTTTTGTGAATACACACACACACTCATTTTCCCTGCCGAATCACATACAATAATAGTAAAAAAAAAACCCATAAGCCAACAACAACACGTGCTGGCTTGTCGTAGCTGAGACCCACAAAATGCACAAATTAAAAATACCCCTTGTACAAATATTTAATAATAGTCAATAAAAAAACTCAAATATATAATTTAACTGGCAAGCCCGGCGAACTCCGTTTCGCCAACAAATTTTATTTCATTTCACAACAGTAATGAATTCATTTCGATTACAAAAATGAAGTGTTATTTAGTTGAACTTGTGAAGAGCGAAATGAAAGTAAGTCCAGAGTAAATACTGAATCGAAGCGTTATACGTGTCCGCAAATTATCCGTTTCATTGAAGTGCTCTTTGGTAAACCACATTTGTTGTTTTTATACTCGATACCGAAGGTAAAGAGTATATTGGGTTTGTGCAATGTTCGTCATGGTGTCTGTCCGTCCGTCCGTCTGTCCGTCCGTATGTTCGCAACTTTTTTCCACACCCTTTCTAGATAAGTAGGGGGCTGGCAAATCGATAAATTCGTCGATAGATCCAGCTATTTCGCAAGCCCTTACAGCTAGAACAACCAAATTTTGGGAGAAAATAGCTACTAACAAAACTGCATCAAAAATTATGGAGCCACGCTCACCCATTCCGCCCCCAGCCTAGCTGACCCGGCCATGCGTTGCTGTGGCTAAAGTTTATAACATTATAGTAAACAATCTAAGAGGAACAATAAGAGAACCTCAGTCACGGAGTCCACTATGCTTTTTCACACAGATGGTATTTGTAAAAAAATATGGTGATCTCCTTATTTGACTTTCTACTACTATAACCCTTTAGTACAATGAAATTATTTACGAATTCACTGGATTGAGATTTGAAGGTGAAGTACGGTGAACACAATTAATTCAAATGTTCTTACACTTGATATTAAGCATAAATCAATACAAAATAAAAATTTATCAGATTTATTATTTCCATTTAATTTTATAACAAACTAGCGGCCCGGTACGTGCTTCGCTACGTATAAAGTGATATGCATGTTCTTCAGTGCTTAAGTGGCGCGTTCTCTCAACCAATCATGATTTCTCTAATTCGGAAAAACACATTCAATCAACTCATCTATCGATTGCGCAATGTATGTATGTATCTGTTTAACGAATAATTCAAACTTATTGTAATGCTCGCGGATATACAATGTTCTTGGTTTTTCCATTTGGGGCATAAACAAATAAATAAATCGTCGTATGAGCGATGTGTTTCAGATATTCTATTCATACTCTCGTTGCGGCGACGAATAATTATGTCACGTGATGCCACTGGATCACCAACCATTAATATTGCTACATCATCAATTGTAGGCGCATTGAAACGTAGTTGGTGCTCTCCAGCTGGAGTTTTATCAGCATGAATTGCGATAAAGTGATCATCTGAACGCAATCGTGGATCATCCTTAGCTTGTTTGAACGTATTTACTAATTGGTTGTTAGCATGAAACATAACTTGCAATTCGGCGACAATCAGTTGATTTGTACCGGAGTTGTAATGCTGACGTTGTTGCACTTGGTCGTTATCATCCGCTTGTCCCATAAAGTAAATTTGCAAAAATTTATGCTCTGCATCTGGGATTGGTAACATTGATCCCATGTGATGATATATCTGGCCTTGCACTCGAAACGTTGCCATAAAGTTGTGTCGAACTACTTTACTCGCACCGAAGGATGTCGCCGTCGTTCCTATGAAGTCCCATAACATCATTTATTAGTATTTCATGAATTTGAGTGCTATAGATTACATTTGGTTTACCTGAAACAAATGACAATAAAGGCTCTGTCACTTGATTTAGTTCGGGCAATACAACTTTACCACCCGCACAGCACATTCCAGAGCATCGACTCTGTTTTTTTTTAGACAGAAACATTACAGACACCGAGACAAACATATCCTGAAAATTTGGAGTCAATCGGTTGTTTAGTTTTCGAGTCTATAAAACATACACAAATAAACAGAATTTGATTTTTATATATAAGATAAGTATATTACAGATTAATACAGTAAATAACATGTGACGCTTAAACTCATGAATGAGGTAGGCAAGGCAGACAGTCTTAAACTTTTAAACATTAATATCTATTTTTTTGAATTATAAATACTTTCAATTTCAATTTAATTTAACACCAATCGGTGCACAATGTTTTTGATTAACCTGTCTTTAGCTAACACAAATAGATTCGACGGTTTCCCAACACGTGAACACGCAACATATAGTTGCCCATGAGAAAAACAGGGATTTTCCAAATCTAAACCACAAATGGACATTGTTTGACCTTGAGATTTATTTATAGACATAGCGAAAGCTAAACGAATTGGAAACTGTAGCCTTTTGAAGGGTATGGTAGAATCTGATGGTATCATCGGAATACGTGGCAGCAGGACCACTTTTCCTTTTCCTTCCCAGCCAAAATGGTAGCTTCAAGAATGTTTCGGGTAATCTTTTTGATGACCAAACGCGTACCGTTACATAATTGAGGTGGATTCAAATTACGGAGGAGAATAATAGGGGAACCAATCTTTAATCGTAGATTATGTGGTGGCATTCCAGGGATATCTAATGAATTTAAAAATTTACACTTTCATTTTCATCAACAACAGTATCGATTGATTTAAAAGACATCAGATCGCCTGGTAACAACTGTTGTATCTGGAAGTTAATTTCGTCAACATCAACGTTTTTGGCTGCCAAAATCGCCCGTTGACTAAGCCATTCATGATTCAAATAATTTTTCTGTATATCCGGGAAAATACTCTGAATCAATTCATTTTTATCCTGAACAATAGTGCAAAAATTGTCTGGTAGTTTAATGCATTGCGTATTTGGTTCCAGCTCTATTTTACCGTTCCCAATATCTAGTAGTTGTTCGGAAAATATTTGTGCTGATGGATCATTTTGCAATTGTACTCGCATATTTATGGTCAATCGAAGTGTTTCAATACTTCGCCAATAGAATGATTGTTTCAAACATGCATTAATCTCATACGCGAAAGTAGAGCAAGGTATAACCGGTAAGGTCTGCCGAAAGTCACCAGACAAAAGTAAGACAGCACCACCGAAAAGTTTATTATTGCTGTTTAAATCTTGCATAGTTCTGTTTAATGCTTCAAGTGAATATTTGTGTGCCATTGTGCACTCATCCCAAATTATTATAGAACTCTTCCGCAACACTGCAGCTATTCCATTATTCTTTTTGATGTTACATATTGCATCTGGTTTATTATGAACGTCCAATGGCAGCTTGAATGTTGAATGTGCTGTTCGCCCACCATCCAGTAAAGTAGCCGCAATGCCTGACGATGCTACTGCTAATGCGATTTTTTGATACGACCGTATTTTGGCAAGTATCAACGATATTAAAAATGTCTTACCGGTTCCACCGGGTGCATCTAAGAAAAAAAAAACCGCCTTGTTCAGCAGCAACAGCCAGCATAATCCGACCATAAATAATTTTTTGTTCTGCTGTCAGTAATGGTTCACTGTTCATGATAATTGTTGCTAAACTTCCATGGTCATATTGCTTTTCTCGTTGTAAATCGGTATTGACTAAGTCGGTGGCTGGACGATTAGGTGATGGCATACCATAATGATTAAGTGGTAAATTTGAAATAAAAACACATAAATCCTCGATCAAGACCAATGCTTCATTGTACACCTCTGGTGTATAATCTATGTTTTGGCATTGATTTTTTTTGTCTAATTCGGTGCAAGATGTCTTCTGTCATACAGTTTTTATATTTTTTCCACAAAGTTTGTGCTTGCGAGGGATAACATGTCGTCAAAATAATTGCAAACAACTGACGAATGTTATTCGGTGTTGATGTCAACGCAGCATCAGCAAGCGTTAAGTCCCAATGGTTATCGTCTTCTAGCAATTGCAGTTCACGACATGCATCCTGGTATGTATTGAATACTCGACCATTAACTGTTCGTAAAAATTCAAAAGACGTTGGTCCGGGAACATTCACCAATAACAAACGTAAATAGAAGCACTCACGTTGCTTTGGATGTACCGTGTAAAGTCTCCCCAATGTCTTAGCTTTGAATATGCCTGTAATGGAAGGATGTGGTTTTTCTTGTTTCCGTGGCTCCCATTTTTTACTGGATTTGTTCCATGTGAAATAACGTGGAACATCACCAAACAGCAATGTCTTGGCAAAAAACAGAAGGCTTTTGACACAATGTAAAAAATTCAGTTAGAGTCGTTTTCGGAGCTTCGAACGCTCTTTGGAGAACATTTTCTTCAGTGCAGTATACACGTTGACCAGATGTTGGACAGCAGGATCTCTTTCGTGGATGGGAAAGCTGAGAATATGCCAAATAGCTTCATTGCTGCTAATGTATCTGCCCATTTGGTATCGTGCTATTTCGTCATTTTTATTTATGTTTTGTACTTCAAATATGGCCAAATCACTGCCTTTGTTTACATATTTACAAATATACTTAATTGATTTAACAGAACTGCAAAGCTCAACATTGATATGAGCTTTGTAAGTTTTTGAAAGTAGTGGTGAGTATGGTACCACCCACTGATTATCAAACTCAACTTGATTTGGAAAGTTCGGCAGTCGCATCTGCGGCGATACATTGGATAACCATCAATATCCGTGATCGTGTCATTCGTATGCGGCTTTGGGAAGTTTTTTTTACATTTTCCATTTTCCATGCACGGTGACGACATGTTGAAAGCACCGCATGGCCCATGGATCATGTGTTTGGTGACAATATCAAATAATTCTTGATCAATTAATGGGTCTGGAATTTCGGCTGAAATTATTTGATCGATTTCTTTAGGACGGATTCTATCTTTAAGCCAAACCAAAATGTGGGCATGAGGCAAACCTCGCTTTTGCCACTCTATCGTATACAGTCAACAACGTGTGATACCAAAAATTGAATATTTAACAATAAAATCAATTAAGGATTTCAATTTTTGTTTAAACACACGTGCAGTTAAATCGTGACGATGAATGGCTTGTTGTCCTGGCAATAGTAAAGTTTGTATCTCTTCCCAATTCGGATTACATGTGAATGTAATAAAAAAATCCGGACGGCCGTAATGACGTACGTAAGTCATCGCATCTTGTATGTATTCCTGCATGTTCCGTGGACTGCCGATGTAGCTTGAAGGTAAAATGAAAGCATTACCGATGTCATTGGGATTTAAATTTCCATCGATGTTTCCAGCAACAGTATCTCGTAAGTGAATATATTCTTCCGATCGTAGTTTTGCCTGGTTGAATCGAAGGAATCGCAAGCGTTCGCTTTCGACCTTAGCATACATATCAACAATGTATTGATGGAACAGCTGACGATATCGAAGGATATAATTGTCTTGATGTTATCTTACCATTATTCGGTGTGCGTAGTAGTTCATTGAGCTAACTTTTTTATTTCTGTAATCACTTAAAAAAATAAAAAATAAAAAACAATACGAAATTAAAATCTATACATACGGTAAGAAAGTAAATAGATAATTGTCAAATTTACCGGTATTTGGATCATACTGTTTGATATTAAGGTGATATTCATTTTGTCCTTGCCAAAACATTAATGGATATTGTAGTGCGTCATATGAACGGTGTAGATCCGAAATCGTACTGACAGTGTTGTCTCGCCGTGTAATTTTTATGGATCTTTTGTCAGCTGGATCACCAACCATGATTACAGCAACCTCATCAACAGTTGGAGCGTTGAATCTACCAGCATGTTCACCGAATGGTACTTTGTCGGCTTTTATGACGATTTGATAATTGTCATTTTGCAGTCGTGGCGAAACTCTTTTGATCAATTGAATTAGTTGATTGTGATCTTCTAAAAATTTTTCCAATAATATCACAATTGCTCTTTCCTCTGCTTGTTCAATAAAATTATACAGGCACCGAGTCGTCACGCGCTCTGCACAATGGCCCAAAAAATAAATTTGAAGAAATTTTGGATTGTTACCAGGCATTGGCATCAGTGATCCGATTTTATGGTACACCTGGCCTTGAATTTTGAATGTAGTTTCAAAATTACGTCCATCGGATGCACGATCGCAAATTTTAGTTGCCCCAAATGACGTCATTTGGAAGCAAGAATTAAATTTGCGTATCTTACGCAAAAATAATTTGAAATCATCTGAATTGCCAGTAAGAAGGGATAATAAAGGCTCCGGCGGAGCTTTCAAAGGCAAGCCGAACGAATGATGCACGTGTTAATGAGCGGCTGATCCGTTGCCTTTGTCGATCTAGTGCTCGTACTGTAGCTATGTTTCGTTCTCGTGCCGCTCTTGTTCTCGTAATATTCTGTTGCAGACGTTCGTCACGCTGTTCTTGAGATTGTTGTGCACGACTTTCTGCAGTCCTGATTCTTTGAGCTGCATTTCTTGTGTCGATTTGATCTGGTAATTGCTGAGCTCTTTCAACACGTTTGCGTCGTGACCCTTTGCTGCTCGCGTTGTTGAGGTTAGATTTTTTCGGTGGCATAATTAATATTTGTAATTGTTCACTTTAATATAATTCACATTGAACGCCAAAATTTGGAGAACACCGATCAGCAGTGTTTTACCGTTACAAATGTAGTATGGACACAACCCGATCAGTTGTGCAAGTGTAGTACGGTCACAAACCAATCGAGCAAATGTCAATCAGCTGTGTCCATATAAAATGTAGCATATGTTAGGAAATAATACAAACATAATATCAAACAGTATGATCCAAATACCGGTAAATTTGACAATTATCTATTTACTTTCTTACTGTATGTATAGATTTTATTTTCGTATTGCATTTTATTTTTTATTTTTTTAGGTTATTACAGAAATAAAAAAGTTAGCTCAATGAACTAATTAATTGATCAAGAATTATTTGATACTGTCACCAAACACATGATCCATGGGCCATGGCCTGTTAAATCAATTAAGTATATTTGTAAATATGTAAACAAAGGCAGTGATTTGGCCATATTTGAAGTACAAAACATAAATAAAAGTAACGAAATAGCACGATACCAAATGGGCAGATACA
The DNA here is from genome assembly GCA_035044585.1 of Scaptomyza polygonia. Classification (NCBI taxonomy): domain Eukaryota; kingdom Metazoa; phylum Arthropoda; class Insecta; order Diptera; family Drosophilidae; genus Scaptomyza; species Scaptomyza polygonia. Next base: position 50,562 of record JAWNNU010002391.1, read on the forward strand.
TTAGCAACAATGAAGCTAGAAAGAGATCCTGCTGTCCAACATCTGGAAATACATCTTGAAAACGGTCAACTTGTATACTTCTCTGAAGAAAATGTTCTCTAACTGAATTTTTTACATTGTGTCACGTTCGTAGATTTACCATAGCAGCGCCATCTATTGATAACTTACTCAACCCAGTCGACAGGTATCGACATCTGTTAGAATCATTTGGAGTTAACAGATAATTGTGACTGTCAAATAATAACAGACAAATAATTAGCAATAAATAAAAATTGCGACTATAATTTGAGATTTAAACTATCCTATCTCTCAAGTTGGATCGAACTGCACATGGTGCGCGAAATTTATTATAATCGGTTAAGTGGTTTAGGAGTCCATTGAGGACAAACATTGTGACACGAGATTTATATATATTAAGACTAGCAAGCCCGGCGAACTCCGTTTCGCCAACAAATTTTATTTCATTTCACAACAGTAATGAATTCATTTCGATTACAAAAATGAAGTGTTATTTAGTTGAACTTGTGAAGAACGAAATGAAAGTAAGTCCAGAGTAAATACTGAATCGAAGCGTTATACGTGTCCGCAAATTATCCGTTTCATTGAAGTGCTCTTTGGTAAACCACATTTGTTGTTTTTATACTCGATACCGAAGGTAAAAAGTATATTGGGTTTGTGCAATGTCCGTCATGGTGTCTGTCCGTCCGTCCGTCTGTCCGTCCGTATGTTCGCAACTTTTTTCCACACCCTTTCTAGATAAGTAGGGGGCTGGCAAATCGATAAATTCGTCGATAGATCCAGCTATTTCGCAAGCCCTTACAGCTAGAACAACCAAATTTTGGGAGAAAATAGCTACTAACAAAACTGCATCAAAAATTATGGAGCCACGCTCACCCATTCCGCCCCCAGCCTAGCTGACCCGGCCATGCGTTGCTGTGGCTAAAGTTTTTGTTGTATAATATTATAGTAAACAATCTAAGAGGAACAATAAGAGAACCTCAGTCACGGAGTCCACTATGCTTTTTCACACAGATGGTATTTGTAAAAAAATATGGTGATCTCCTTATTTGACTTTCTACTACTATAACCCTTTAGTACAATGAAATTATTTACGAATTCACTGGATTGAGATTTGAAGGTGAAGTACGGTGAACACAATAAATTCAAATGTTCTTACACTTGATATTAAGCATAAATCAATACAAAATAAAAATTTATCAGATTTATTATTTCCATTTAATTTTATAACAAATAAATATATTACAGTTTAATACAGTAAATAACATGTGACGCTTAAACTCATGAATGAGGTAGGCAAGGCAGACAGTCTTAAACTTTTAAACATTAATATCTATTTTTTTGAATTATAAATACTTTCAATTTCAATTTAATGTAACACCAATCGGTGCACAATGTTTTTGATTAACCTGTCTTTAGCTAACACAAATAGATTCGACGGTTTCCCAACACGTGAACACGCAACATATAGTTGCCCATGAGAAAAACATGGATTTTCCAAATCTAAACCACAAATGGACATTGTTTGACCTTGAGATTTATTTATAGACATAGCGAAAGCTAAACGAATTGGAAACTGTATCCTTTTGAAGGGTATGGTAGAATCTGATGGTATCATCGGAATACGTGGCAGCAGGACCACTTTTCCTTTTCCTTCCCAGCCAAAATGGTTGCTTCAAGAATGTTTCGGGTAATCTTTTTGATGACCAAACGCGTACCGTTACATAATTGAGGTGGGTTCAAATTACGGAGGAGAATAATAGGGGAACCAATCTTTAATCGAAGATTATGTGGTGGCATTCCAGGGATATCTAATGAATTTAAAAATTTACACTTTCATTTTCATCAACAACAGTATCGATTGATTTAAAAGACATCAGATCGCCTGGTAACAACTGTTGTATCTGGAAGTTAATTTCGTCAACATCAACGTTTTTGGCTGCCAAAATCGCCCGTTGACTAAGCCATTCATGATTCAAATAATTTTTCTGTATATCCGGGAAAATACTCTGAATCAATTCATTTTTATCCTGAACAACAGTGCAAAAATTGTCTGGTAGTTTAATGCATTGCGTATTTGGTTCCAGCTCTATTTTACCGTTCCCAATATCTAGTAGTTGTTCGGAAAATATTTGTGCTGATGGATCATTTTGCAATTGTACTCGCATATTTATGGTCAATCGAAGTGTTTCAATACTTCGCCAATAGAATGATTGTTTCAAACATGCATTAATCTCATACGCGAAAGTAGAGCAAGGTATAACCGGTAAGGTCTGCCGAAAGTCACCAGACAAAAGTAAGATAGCACCACCGAAAAGTTTATTATTGCTGTTTAAATCTTGCATAGTTCTGTTTAATGCTTCAAGTGAATATTTGTGTGCCATTGTGCACTCATCCCAAATTATTATAGAACTCTTCCGCAACACTGCAGCTATTCCATTATTCTTTTTGATGTTACATATTGCATCTGGTTTATTATGAACGTCCAATGGCAGCTTGAATGTTGAATGTAATGCAATGCCTGACGATGCTACTGCTAATGCGATTTTTTGATACGACCGTATTTTGGCAAGTATCAACGATATTAAAAATGTCTTACCGGTTCCACCGGGTGCATCTAAGAAAAAAAAAACCGCCTTGTTCAGCAGCAACAGCCAGCATAATCCGACCATAAATAATTTTTTGTTCTGCTGTCAGTAATGGTTCACTGTTCATGATAATTGTTGCTAAACTTCCATGGTCATATTGCTTTTCTCGTTGTAAATCGGTATTGACTAAGTCGGTGGCTGGACGATTAGGTGATGGCATACCATAATGATTAAGTGGTAAATTTGAAATAAAAACACATAAATCCTCGATCAAGACCAATGCTTCATTTTACACCTCTGGTGTATAATCTATGTTTTGGCATTGATTTTTTTTGTCTAATTCGGTGCAAGATGTCTTCTGTCATACAGTTTTTATATTTTTTCCACAAAGTTTGTGCTTGCGAGGGATAACATGTCGTCAAAATAATTGCAAACAACTGACGAATGTTATTCGGTGTTGATGTCAACGCAGCATCAGCAAGCGTTAAGTCCCAATGGTTATCGTCTTCTAGCAATTGCAGTTCACGACATGCAGCCTGGTATGTATTGAATACTCGACCATTAACTGTTCGTAAAAATTCAAAAGACGTTGGTCCGCGAACATACACCAATAACAAACGTAAACAGAAGCACTCACGTTGCTTTGGATGTACCGTGTAAAGTCTCCCCAATGTCTTAGCTTTGAATATGCCTGTAATGGAAGGATGTGGTTTTTCTTGTTTCCGTGGCTCCCATTTTTTACTGGATTTGTTCCATGTGAAATAACGTGGAACATCACCAAACAGCAATGTCTTGGCAAAAAACAGAAGGCTTTTGACACAATGTAAAAAATTCAGTTAGAGTCGTTTTCGGAGCTTCGAACGCTCTTTGGAGAACATTTTCTTCAGTGAAGTATACACGTTGACCAGATGTTGGACAGCAGGATCTCTTTCGTGGATGGGAAAGCTGAGAATATGCCAAATAGCTTCATTGCTGCTAATGTATCTGCCCATTTGGTATCGTGCTATTTCGTCATTTTTATTTATGTTTTGTACTTCAAATATGGCCAAATCACTGCCTTTGTTTACATATTTACAAATATACTTAATTGATTTAACAGAACTGCAAAGCTCAACATTGATATGAGCTTTGTAAGTTTTTGAAAGTAGTGGTGAGTATGGTACCACCCACTGATTATCAAACTCAACTTGATTTGGAAAGTTCGGCAGTCGCATCTGCGGCGATACATTGGATAACCATCAATATCCGTGATCGTGTCATTCGTATGCGGCTTTGGGAAGTTTTTTTTACATTTTCCATTTTCCATGCACGGTGACGACATGTTGAAAGCACCGCATGGCCCATGGATCATGTGTTTGGTGACAATATCAAATAATTCTTGATCAATTAATTGGTCTGGAATTTCGGCTGAAATTATTTGATCGATTTCTTTAGGACGGATTCTATCTTTAAGCCAAACCAAAATGTGGGCATGAGGCAAACCTCGCTTTTGCCACTCTATCGTATACAGTCAACAACGTGTGATACCAAAAATTGAATATTTAAAAATAAAATCAATTAAGGATTTCAATTTTTGTTTAAACACACGTGCATTTAAATCGTGACGATGAATGGCTTGTTGTCCTGGCAATAGTAAAGTTTGTATCTCTTCCCAATTCGGATTACATGTGAATGTAATAAAAAAATCCGGACGGCCGTAATGACGTACGTAAGTCATCGCATCTTGTATGTATTCCTGCATGTTCCGTGGACTGCCGATGTAGCTTGAAGGTAAAATGAAAGCATTACCGATGTCATTGGGATTTAAATTTCCATCGATGTTTCCAGCAACAGTATCTCGTAAGTGAATATATTCTTCCGATCGTAGTTTTGCCTGGTTGAATCGAAGGAATCGCAAGCGTTCGCTTTCGACCTAAGCATACATATCAACAATGTATTGATGGAACAGCTGACGATATCGAAGGATATAATTGTCTTGATGTTATCTTACCATTATTCGGTGTGCGTAGTAGTTCATTGAGCTAACTTTTTTATTTCTGTAATCACTTAAAAAAATAAAAAATAAAAAACAATACGAAATTAAAATCTATACATACGGTAAGAAAGTAAATAGATAATTGTCAAATTTACCGGTATTTGGATCATACTGTTTGATATTAAGGTGATGATTACATGATTACAGCAACCTCATCAACAGTTGGAGCGTTGAATCTACCAGCATGTTCACCGAATGGTACTTTGTCGGCTTTTATGACGATTTGATAATTGTCATTTTGCAGTCGTGGCGAAACTCTTTTGATCAATTGAATTAGTTGATTGTGATCTTCTAAAAAATTTTCCAATAATATCACAATTGCTCTTTCCTCTGCTTGTTCAATAAAATTATACAGGCACCGAGTCGTCACGCGCTCTACACAATGGCCCAAAAAATAAATTTGAAGAAATTTTGGATTGTTACCAGGCATTGGCATCAGTGATCCGATTTTATGGTACACCTGGCCTTGAATTTTGAATGTAGTTTCAAAATTACGTCCATCGGATGCACGATCGCAAATTTTAGTTGCCCCAAATGACGTCATTTGGAAGCAAGAATTAAATTTGCGTATCTTACGCAAAAATAATTTGAAATCATCTGAATTGCCAGTAAGAAGGGATAATAAAGGCTCCGGCGGAGCTTTCAAAGGCAAGCCGAACGAATGATGCACGTGTTAATGAGCGGCTGATCCGTTGCCTTTGTCGATCTAGTGCTCGTACTGTAGCTATGTTTCGTTCTCGTGCCGCTCTTGTTCTCGTAATATTCTGTTGCAGACGTTCGTCACGCTGTTCTTGAGATTGTTGTGCACGACTTTCTGCAGTCCTGATTCTTTGAGCTGCATTTCTTGTGTCGATTTGATCTGGTAATTGCTGAGCTCTTTCAACACGTTTGCGTCGTGACCCTTTGCTGCTCGCGTTGTTGAGGTTAGATTTTTTCGGTGGCATAATTAATATTTGTAATTGTTCACTTTAATATAATTCACATTGAACGCCAAAATTTGGAGAACACCGATCAGCAGTGTTTTACCGTTACAAATGTAGTATGGACACAACCCGATCAGTTGTGCAAGTGTAGTACGGTCACAAACCAATCGAGCAAATGTCAATCAGCTGTGTCCATATAAAATGTAGCATATGTTAGGAAATAATACAAACATAATATCAAACAGTATGATCCAAATACCGGTAAATTTGACAATTATCTATTTACTTTCTTACTGTATGTATAGATTTTATTTTCGTATTGCATTTTATTTTTTATTTTTTTAGGTTATTACAGAAATAAAAAAGTTAGCTCAATGAACTAATTAATTGATCAAGAATTATTTGATACTGTCACCAAACACATGATCCATGGGCCATGGCCTGTTAAATCAATTAAGTATATTTGTAAATATGTAAACAAAGGCAGTGATTTGGCCATATTTGAAGTACAAAACATAAATAAAAGTAACGAAATAGCACGATACCAAATGGGCAGATACATTAGCAACAATGAAGCTAGAAAGAGATCCTGCTGTCCAACATCTGGAAATACATCTTGAAAACGGTCAACGTGTATACTTCACTGAAGAAAATGTTCTCTAACTGAATTTTTTACATTGTGTCACGTTCGTAGATTTACCATAGCAGCGCCATCTATTGATAACTTACTCAACCCAGTCGACAGGTATCGACATCTGTTAGAATCATTTGGAGTTAACAGATAATTGTGACTGTCAAATAATAACAGACAAATAATTAGCAATAAATAAAAATTGCGACTATAATTTGAGATTTAAACTATCCTATCTCTCAAGTTGGATCGAACTGCACATGGTGCGCGAAATTTATTATAATCGGTTAAGTGGTTTAGGAGTCCATTGAGGACAAACATTGTGACACGAGATTTATATATATTAAGACTAGCAAGCCCGGCGAACTCCGTTTCGCCAACAAATTTTATTTCATTTCACAACAGTAATGAATTCATTTCGATTACAAAAATGAAGTGTTATTTAGTTGAACTTGTGAAGAACGAAATGAAAGTAAGTCCAGAGTAAATACTGAATCGAAGCGTTATACGTGTCCGCAAATTATCCGTTTCATTGAAGTGCTCTTTGGTAAACCACATTTGTTGTTTTTATACTCGATACCGAAGGTAAAGAGTATATTGGGTTTGTGCAATGTCCGTCATGGTGTCTGTCCGTCCGTCCGTCTGTCCGTCCGTATGTTCGCAACTTTTTTCCACACCCTTTCTAGATAAGTAGGGGGCTGGCAAATCGATAAATTCGTCGATAGATCCAGCTATTTCGCAAGCCCTTACAGCTAGAACAACCAAATTTTGGGAGAAAATAGCTACTAACAAAACTGCATCAAAAATTATGGAGCCACGCTCACCCATTCCGCCCCCAGCCTAGCTGACCCGGCCATGCGTTGCTGTGGCTAAAGTTTATAACATTATAGTAAACAATCTAAGAGGAACAATAAGAGAACCTCAGTCACGGAGTCCACTATGCTTTTTCACACAGATGGTATTTGTAAAAAAATATGGTGATCTCCTTATTTGACTTTCTACTACTATAACCCTTTAGTACAATGAAATTATTTACGAATTCACTGGATTGAGATTTGAAGGTGAAGTACGGTGAACACAATTAATTCAAATGTTCTTACACTTGATATTAAGCATAAATCAATACAAAATAAAAATTTATCAGATTTATTATTTCCATTTAATTTTATAACAAACTAGCGGCCCGGTACGTGCTTCGTATATGATATGCATGATATGCATGTTCTTCAGTGCTTAAGTGGCGCGTTCTCTCAACCAATCATGATTTCTCTAATTCGGAAAAACACATTCAATCAACTCATCTATCGATTGCGCAATGTATGTATGTATCTGTTTAACGAATAATTCAAACTTATTGTAATGCTCGCGGATATACAATGTTCTTGGTTTTTCCATTTGGGGCATAAACAAATAAATAAATCGTCGTATGAGCGATGTGTTTCAGATATTCTATTCATACTCTCGTTGCGGCGACGAATAATTATGTCACGTGATGCCACTGGATCACCAACCATTAATATTGCTACATCATCAATTGTAGGCGCATTGAAACGTAGTTGGTGCTCTCCAGCTGGAGTTTTATCAGCATGAATTGCGATAAAGTGATCATCTGAACGCAATCGTGGATCATCCTTAGCTTGTTTGAACGTATTTACTAATTGGTTGTTAGCATGAAACATAACTTGCAATTCGGCGACAATCAGTTGATTTGTACCGGAGTTGTAATGCTGACGTTGTTGCACTTGGTCGTTATCATCCGCTTGTCCCATAAAGTAAATTTGCAAAAATTTATGCTCTGCATCTGGGATTGGTAACATTGATCCCATGTGATGATATATCTGGCCTTGCACTCGAAACGTTGCCATAAAGTTGTGTCGAACTACTTTACTCGCACCGAAGGATGTCGCCGTCGTTCCTATGAAGTCCCATAACATCATTTATTAGTATTTCATGAATTTGAGTGCTATAGATTACATTTGGTTTACCTGAAACAAATGACAATAAAGGCTCTGTCACTTGATTTAGTTCGGGCAATACAACTTTACCACCCGCACAGCACATTCCAGAGCATCGACTCTGTTTTTTTTTTAGACAGAAACATTACAGACACCGAGACAAACATATCCTGAAAATTTGGAGTCAATCGGTTGTTTAGTTTTCGAGTCTATAAAACATACACAAATAAACAGAATTTGATTTTTATATATAAGATAAGTATATTACAGATTAATACAGTAAATAACATGTGACGCTTAAACTCATGAATGAGGTAGGCAAGGCAGACAGTCTTAAACTTTTAAACATTAATATCTATTTTTTTGAATTATAAATACTTTCAATTTCAATTTAATTTAACACCAATCGGTGCACAATGTTTTTGATTAACCTGTCTTTAGCTAACACAAATAGATTCGACGGTTTCCCAACACGTGAACACGCAACATATAGTTGCCCATGAGAAAAACATGGATTTTCCAAATCTAAACCACAAATGGACATTGTTTGACCTTGAGATTTATTTATAGACATAGCGAAAGCTAAACGAATTGGAAACTGTATCCTTTTGAAGGGTATGGTAGAATCTGATGGTATCATCGGAATACGTGGCAGCAGGACCACTTTTCCTTTTCCTTCCCAGCC